>ML110886.1:0-22063 GCA_003697995.1 Taxidea taxus jeffersonii
CCGTCCACGGGAAGAACCGGACCCTCGGAGTCAGTGATGAATGAACTGGCCCACAAACCTCCATCTCACAAGCCCACCTTACAAAGTCCTCTTCTCCCCCAGCAATACATATTTCTCCAGAAACACAGCCCCGCGTTTACTTTAGGACAGAATCTGAGATGGAGCGGGGAAGACCACAGGCCCCAAACACAGGCATCCCTGGAGGGGGGTGGGAACCTGCACTGAACAGTGCCACAGGTCCCTGTGAAAGCGGGTCCCCAGCCAGTAAGACCACAGCACGAAGCTACGGGGGGCTCCAGGGCCCCGCGCAGGGGAAGGAGAAGCGAGGAGCTCTGTGGCGGGGGCGGGGGGCGAGGAGGAGGACTCCTGCCTTGGCTGGGGGGACCCTGAAAATGTGGCTCCTGGTTCCCTGCCCCACAGCTGCCAGCTGTCACCGAGGATGGGGGCCGCATCCCTGCAGAGGCTGCGGGTGGTCAAGGTGGATTCAAGGTTAAATCAGCCACCCCGGGTTTTCTCTCTTTGCTGAGACTCAGCGGCTTCTGTCATCAGGCTTTCAAGTGAAAATCTGTTTAAGGAGAAGAATTCCTCCCTACTCAACCTGCCAGAAACCCTCACCCCGCCACCAAGACCTAGTCTATTCTTACGCCAGGCCATGTGACAAAAGGGCTGGGCCTCCACTGGCAAGGTTGATCTTCTAGATCCTTCTGATGGAGATCACCAAAGAAGGCTAAGGAAGGCAGAGGCGTGACTTATCTCAGCACCCATAAGGCTGCACAAACAGTGCAGTGGCGGCGGGGGGGGGGGGGGGGGGGGAAAAAAGAAAAAAACCCCTCCCAGGAGGGGAGCCAGGCGGTGGCCTGACAGGCCCGCAGGGGAGACGCTGAGGTCGGCGCCAAGCCAGAGCACACAGCCAGCCACCATGCAGGGGATGGGGGTGTGACAGGTGCAGCGTGGGAACAGGAGGACACGTGTCCCCCATCCAGGGCTGACCCACCCCATGCCACTTTCCCACCAAGGGACAACTAAACCCACCCTGCACTGCCCCTCCCTGCCCCTCTGGGGCCTTAGAGTCCTCCTCTGTCTGGTGAGGGAGGGGCAGCTGGTCCCCCAGGCTCCTTGCATGGCTGGAACCTCAAGGGCTGGTGTCCCCCACAAGCAGTATGTCACCTCACATTATATCTGTAGGTGCAGTGGTGACAGACAACCCAGGGAGGATGGGTCCCCTGGCTAGCGAGGGGCATGTCGAGATGGGTGGGTGCTGGGAAGGAAGGCCTTCATGGAGGCTGTGACTAACAGGCAGGGTGGGGACAGACCTGGGGCAGAAGGCTCCTGCAGGCCCGTGGGATGGAGCCTGCGTCTGGAACAGCTGGGTCCAGCAGGGGCTGAGGGTGAGCGGCTGACACCAGCTCTGGAGGCTGGGCCGGGAAGCCCGGAGCAAGGCAGCGTGGCCGTGCGGGGGAGGTGGGTGGAGCCGGGCCCAAATCCTGGCTCCGTGCCCTCCTCACTGACCACCCTTGGACAAGTTCCTGACCTTCCTCACGACCCACCCCACCCCCCGCCAGGACCTGTCAGATGGGACCAGTACATGGGTTCCTCTGATGGCAGGAGCGAAAGCCACTCCATGAGGATGAGGTATATGTGGGAGAGTCTGAGCCAAAGAGGAGGGGGCACTCGGGGCAGGGGTCCTCAATAGTTCATGCTGAGCTCTTCTGCTCAGGCTCCTTCCCGGTATGAGGAAGCATACCTCTCCCATGAAAAGGGCCAAGGCCACAAGAGTCCTCCCACGCCGAGTCTGCCCAGGGCGGTCGAGGGCAGTGGAACATTCTTGCCTGTGGGTCTGCATGCCGGGGGCACCCAGGCGGTGCTGAATGTGACTAGCACCAACCGGAGAAAGCACGGGCAGGTGGCAGTTGGGCCAGGAAAGGACCATGCAGGCCACAGCGTGGGAGCGCCAGGAGATGGCGGGAATCAGCTCACCCCACCCCCACCGGTGGCGGGGGGGGCGGTTCTCAAGATGGGTGCCCTGGGCGGTCAGGGAACCACTCTGCTCAGGGTGAGTCTTTGGAGCCTCCTTTAGCAGAAGAGCTCAGCGCCGTGCCTGGGCACCGAAACCCAGAGACGTCCCAGATCTTACCTGGGCTGGAGGGCTGCACTTGGAATGCTATTGGGAGCCCTTCAAGGGAAAGGAAGAACCATGCAAGGCCCTCCCGGGCGAGCAGGTGCAGTGCCCCAAGGCAGGCTTTCACCTGGACTCTGTGCGGCCAGCCAGCCCAAGTGAGCTCTTTCAGGTAACGGTGCCGGTTTACCCAGTGGGATGATACCCCGCAACACAGATCCCTCGTGGACCACCCCCTGGGGTTGAATGAGCATGATCTGGGTTTTGCTCTGTTTCCTCCATGAGTGCAGGGGACCTGTTGCATGCTGGACCTCGCTCGGTGAGAGCTGGGTCCTCGCTCTATGCTCTGGCTGCAATTTAGGAAGAAAGGACCCCAGACCAGCAGACCAGCAGGACGGGGGAGGGGAGAATTTTGGAGATGTCCCATGTTTGGAAATCATTCCAGGGAGTTCCATCCCCTCGCACTTGACGGGCCAGGGAGAAGAAACGGGTCAGAGAATGTGGGGCAAGTGTAGGGGGGGGGAGGAAAACCCTTGAAAACAGACCCCTACCCTCTTGGTGCCTGAGCCTGGCCCAGCCCAGGGGAGCCTTCTGCACCACAGCCAGCCTGGCCCAGCAGCTCAGACGTCGGGTGCCTGCGGGCGCCCTGTATCACCAGCCGGCGGGAACCAGGATGTCTGGCACAAGCGAAGCTGCTCTCTAGAGGTGGGGGCCCACGTGGGGCGGACGCCTTCATTCAGCCTCCAAGTGCACAGGCTGCCCTAGCTCCAGAAGGGCCCAGCGCAGCCCAGAGCCCCCAAGCACCCAGGGTGGACATGGTCCCCTAGCCAGTGGGGCCACAGGTCCCCTGCCTGAGCCCAAGGGAGGCAGCCTGGCTAGCATCTGATGCGAGCCTCCCCATGAGGCTTGTGGCTCCTGGGGAAACGCCATCTTTTGGCTGCTGCCCCAGACCTCCCACCTACGCTACAGGGGAGCACTGCCTCTGAAAGATGGAAGGGCTGACCAGGATCACCTTGGAGTCTAGCCTTTGTATTCCATGAAGCAGACAAGGAGGATAGAGTGGGGAGGGGAAGAGGGGGCAGGGACCCAGAGCAGGACTGGGTTGGGGGGAGGAGCCAGGCCACCCACACAGGACCAGCAACATGACATATGGGATTCCTTGTCCAGAACTTCGTAAGATTGTCAACATGGGGATGGCAGAGCCCGAAGCAAGCGTGGGGCTTCTTCAAGGGTGCTTCGTGGCCGCCCAGCTCTCCCACTGGGGAAGCTGTCCCTGCCTCCTGTGGGGGCCAAATGCTTGGCCCGTTGCGGGAGCAGGTGACCTGCTGGGTCCCGACCTGCTCGCCCTCGGCCTACGACCATGGGCCGCTCTTCAGTGCTGGGGGGAGGGGAGGGCTCCACTGTAGGTGCCTGAGACTCTCACTGGGGGCTCAGAGCAGCCCCCCCGGAAAGGCCCGGCAAGAGGGGTGAGGACGATTACCAGCCAGCACCCCACTCCTTCCCCTCCGGCCTGTTCTTTGGGTCTGGCCTCGCTCTGTCCTCCTTGGTGGCCTCCTTCTCATGTGCTGGGAGGAGAGTGGACCTCATGGAGGTGTTCAAGCCCAGTGCCCAGCCTCCCTCACAGGAGCTGCCCAGGCCAGGACCCTCTGGGGCCTGCTCCTCTCAGCCAGCAACTGGGGTGGGGTGGGGAGAAAGGGGAGTGACACTGGAGGCAGACACTCCTTTTTCCAAGGACTGCCTCATGGGCTGTAGGCACCCCCCATCCCCCCTCCCCGGGGGAGTATGAGCAGCAGTTCACTAAATGTACTCTCCCCGGCCAGGGAGATCCTGCAGGTGAGCAGGGCTCCACACACCTCTCCCCACACACCCACAGAAACCCGCAAGGGTGTCGGTCTCTGCCCTCAGGACTTCTCCCCAAGAACGGCTATGGAGGACTCCGCTAACCCAGCGCAGCTTGGACCCCCCTTGCCCTGGAAGCCTGCCTTCTGGGTGTTTCCAGAAGACCCTCCCTGCGCATGCATGCACACCAGCTCTTATCTGGATGGGTATGAGCCTCCTGAGAGACAGACCCCTGGCCCCTGGCCCCACCAGGCTTTCCCTTGCAGGGGGATCCCTGAGCGAACACCCTGGTCAGCCCAGCCTGTAGGCTGAGCCAAGCCCCACACGATTCTGGAGGAGGGAGACCAAATCCAACAGGCACGCAAGAGGCTGGGACTGCCCCCTTGGGCCGTGGTCAGAGCCCCTCGATGCCAACTGAGGTTCCCAGGTAGCTGTGGACCTCCCAGTCGCGGCAGCGAGCAAGCGTTTGAACCTGGGCCCTCTGCCCCCGTCAGTGTTCTCATCTGCAAAGTGGGCTCGAGAACGTGACATGTGCCCTGCCTGGGCGGGGAGGACCAAGGTACAGTACAGGTGTGCAGGTGCTCATGGGACAAGACAACCTCAGGCGTTCATTTTGCTTTTTTTTTTTTTTTTTTTTTTTTTGGTAATTGAACTAGTTTTCACTCCAAGGCATGGCAAATGGGCAAGAACCCAGCTGGGCACTTCCAGCGGGTCAAATCGTTGCCAGGGGGCAAGGAGAGAAGCTGACTGTGTGACTCACTGCTGGAGAAGCTTCCCCCGGGTGCTCCCGGCCTCAGGGGACAGCCCGAGCTGGCCAGGCCCAGGCACTGACACCAGGTTCTGGGTCAGAAAATCAGCGAAGCTGCCAAGTCACCCCGTTTCACATATGCAGAGGTCTGCCAGGTGCCCCCGAAGTACAGCATTTGGGGGGTAAGCAGTGAGATTGCCGAGCATGTTTCTTTTTCTAACAAAAGGGGGTTTTACAGACTTTTGTTAACTTTTCCCCACTGAATTGGTTCCCCCAATTTTCTGCTTTTTCCTCCAGCACTTCCCTTTTTATAGAAAGAGTCTGGCCCATTGGCTAACTTTTCTTTTTAGATAATTATACAGAGTCTCCATTTGTTTTTGTTCTAAGGGTAAGAGAGACGAGGAGAAATCTTGAAGATGTCAGAAAAGGGGCTCTTCTCTGGACCCTGGGACTCTCCAAGACAACACTCCCGGAGACTGGGGGCTGGGGCATATGTGTGGGTGCACGTGCGTTAGCGAGCAGTCCTAACCCAGGTGGGCGCATCACTGATGTCTCCTGTCGTCCTCCCTCACCACACTGACCCAGCCATGTCTGTTCTGCACCAGAGGACAGGTGTTCAGAGAGATTAAGGAACTTGCCCAAGGTCACACAGCTTCCTGGTTTCTGTCATTTAATTCAGAGGATTTTGTTTTGTTCCAGCCAACAGGCTAACCAGCACCTACCCCCTTACCCCATCCTCTCTGCCTGCTCTGGGCCTATCGGCCGCTCCCCCAATTAACACAGTCTCAGATCAACAGCGAGGACTCTGTCCCCAGAGCGACCTTGCAGACGGGCCCACTGGGCCTCATTCTGAGCGCATTCCCAGCACCACCTCCCTGGCACTTAGGGAAGGCCTGCTTCACAAAGTCCTGAGGGAAGGGGGTGAGACCACCCCCCACCCCCACCCGCCACCCAGGGACGGGCCCTCTCTGCCTCAGTGCCTTTGTTCTGCTCTTGCAAAAGTCTGAGTGAAAGTCACTGAGGTGTCCATGTTTGGAAGAATGCTTTCTTTCTTCCTTCTTCTTTTGGTCTCTCTGAAATAGCAGTTGGGGTTTCCCTGGTGATCCTTCCCTCCTGCACTGGGGAAAAGCCTGCTCCCAGGCCCAGGCCAGCCAACTTTGTTCATTGTATTCGCCCTGGCAGAGCCTCCGAGCAGGCAGCTGGCATGCCCAGGCAGGTAGGGGCCCCTGGCCCGACGGCTCTCTCCTGGAGCCCTGCTTAGAAACCCGGCTGGGGCCCCAAGCGAAAGCCTCCCCTCCAGCGGTGAGTTGTGCCCCTGGGGGTGGAGGGGGGTTGGCGAGGGAAGGTGTTCCAAAACCAAGACCCCGAGCGTCGGAAAAATTAAGCCCAAGGACTTGGCAGGGCAGGTAGCACCAGCTAAAAATAAGAGTCCGGGCTTTAAGACCAACCGCCATCCCCCACGTTAACAAACAAGAAAATTCCCCTAAAACCAAACACAAAAAGACTTTTACAAAAAGACCTGAGAAATGTTTTCTTTTAATCCCGCCTCCTCACGTGATGCTCTCCAGGCTGGGGGTTCAGAACACCTTCCCCGGAGAACATGGTGGGGTACAGCTCTTCCCACCTGTCCTTCAGAGAAGCCAGCAATGGAGGGTGGATTAAGTACCCTGAGCGCTGGGTGGGCGGCTGGTCTGGGGCCAGACAGCAAGGACGGGCAGCCCTCTCTAGCCCCCGAGGCCTGCCACCTCGGCCGTTGCAGGCGTGAGAGGTGGGAGCTAGCCCAGGGTTCTCGTGGTGAGGGCCGCTGAGCCCCGGTTCTGGGGTGGAGACCTGGTTGGGACCTCCAGCTCCTGCTTTAGAGTACACGCTCCTGATGAGAGCTTGGCCTTGCTGACCCCGTGTGCGGGGGGCTGCCCCGGCCACTCAGTGCCTTCCAGCACATTCTGGCCGAGGCCAGGAGAACCCTGAATGGCTGCCCAGCTCTGCGCCCCTGGTGAGCTCCCTCTTTCCTGTGGCAATAAGAGGCCCACTTTCTGGACCCAGACTGGCACAGAGGAACCTCGTCAGGGTGACTCTCCCAGATCTCAGCCAGGGGGCTGCCCTGGCCTAGCCGGCGAATGCCCCCTGCTGCCACAGGAGGGAGCCGGCCCCCCACAGACATGTGGCCAGTCCCAGAAGGCTTTCCGGCCTCAAGGCCACACGTTCACACTCCTGCTCTCTGGTCCTCTCCCATCCACTTGCTGGGGCCTAGATTTTTTCAGAAGCATCTCCACATGGGGTTTGGAGGAGCGCCCCCCTCCCCTTCACTCAGGTCAGTCCACCCGGCTAAGAAAGCTCTCCTAACAGTGCACATTCCAGACCCACCCGCCTCCCTAGCTCCTAGCTTTGCAGGAGCTGGCATCCCAGGGACCTGCAATCTTGCCAACTCAGCCTTTGCTTGGCTAGCCAGGATGGAGGTACCCTTCCCTCAAAATGGAAATGTTCCTAACACTCCCTACCAGGCAGGGCCCATAAAGGCTCCATCTCTGGTCTGGAAGGTCACTAACTTGGCTCCTCCTTTCTCCTCCCTCCTGGGCTTCATCCTCTTAAGAACTAAAAATAATAATGGAGGGCTAGAGGAAACACAGAGGAGGGGGGAGAAGTGGGGGAGGGAGGGAGAAGGACACACAGAGGGAGACAGAGGTGGGAGGGAGGGATAGAGGGAAACCTCTGAAGCACAGAGGCCTAGTGCACCTCTCACACCAGGAGCCAGGGGCCTCCAGGCTGTGGACCGTGGGGGCTGGGAACCAACAATAGGAGGAAACTGGGAGAGGCCAGGCCAGGAAGGGCCCTGGGGTGGGGGAGGGCAGCCTCCAGCAGCTGACCTCCCAGTGGACAAAGCTCACAGGACAGAAGAGCTCAGCTTTTCCTCTGGGAAAGGGCACCCAGGGCTCTGCCCAGCTGGCGGTGGGGGGGGGGGCACCCCTGTGACACACACCAGGGCCCTTCCCTCCCTCAGCCTCACCCACCCTTCCCCAGAGACCTTATTTTCACTTTGGTAAAATGCAAAGACACAAAGCCCATTTACAGAGGGTGGAAGTTTCCTGAAGGTCCTCGTTGGTCAGCAAGAAAGAGTGGGGCTACACAGCACCCCCATCCCTGTGCGCCCTGGGGGGGCAATTCCTCATGGTGGGGGGGCCAGCCTGGCCCCACACACCTGTTCCCACTTCTTCCCTGGCCTGGGGGCGCTGGAAGCCCTCAACCCCTCCTTCCCAGGTCCAGGAGACTAAGCGCAAGGCCTGGCAGGCTGCCCCCACGGCATGTGCACTGGGCCAGGAACAGAATAAGCAGCTAATAGGTACTGAGTATGAGGGCCAGACCGCAGGCTCGGTAAGCATCATGTAGGTGGGACACCAGTGCCTCAATGCACTGCACAGGGATTCTCGTTCTCCTAGGTTACGGGTGGGAACACAGCTTGTCCAGGTTCCACAGCGGGTGAGTGGCAAAGGCAGGATCAGAACCCAGGCAGCCTGGCTCCAGGGTCTGCGACCTCGCAGCTGCATAGAGCCAGGAGGAGATGCTGACGTTTCTGGCTGGCGGCACTGGTGGGTTAGCAGCCTCTTGCCAGCTCATATGCAGAACAGGAATCCCACCTGTCTGGCAGAATGGTTTTTAGGATGAAATTCCCCACGCATAGCGCAGGCCCCAGACGTCCAGTAACCTAGTAATGTGTGACAGCACACCTCCCACCGGTAGGGTCTGGTCTCTGAGCCCCACAGGGGCGCCTCTCTGGGGGATAAAACAAGGAACAGCAGGGGCTCTGTGCTGGCTCAGCAGACGGCCTGGGCCCCTTCTCTTCTATCCAGCAGCTCAGGCCTTCCGATCCCTCCTCCCATGAAGGACGTGCAGAGGGTGAAGGCCACGGCTGGCAGGAAGTGGGTCCCCACAATGGTCCCATTCCCTGCCTCAAAATGAACCCTGGTGCTGGAACAGCAGGTGAGAGGCGGCCTGGCCTTCGAGCCACCAGCCTGTGCCCCCAGCAGACACTCTGCTCCCCACCTACCCCTCCCCCAGGGACCTATGGTCTAAAAGAAGTCTTTCTGCTCCTTCCAGAAGGCTCCACTAGACAACAGAGTTCAGCTGCCCATTTTTGTCCCACACGGGGGTATGACATTTAGACGGCCAGGAAAACGCAGGGAGGTTTTCTGTGTTGAGGGATCTAAAAGGTCATTGTCTGTCCCCGCAGTTCTCAGAAGCACAGTGCTGCTACCAACACAATCCTCCTGGCTTAGCAGCTCTCACACTCTCCGGAATTTGGAGATATGCTGAGATCGAAACTCTTTGGGTTGTGAATCAGAAAGCGTAAGGCCACCACTAGACAGAGCAGAAGCTTTCCTCAACCTTCAGCTTGCTAAAAGGTGACCTCACTGGGGGCGCCTGGGGGGCTCAGTAGGTTTAGTATCTGCCTTTGGCTCAGGTCGTGATCCTGCAGTCCTGGGATCAAGCCCCACATCAGGCTCCCTGCTCAGTGGGGGAGCCTGCTTCTCCCTGTCCCTCCACTCGTGTTCTCTGTCTCTCTCTCTCTCAAATAAATACATAACATCTTTAAAGGTTGCCCTCTCTGGGCCAAGAATGTTCACGGACACAATACTGCCTTCTAAGTAGCTTCTGAGCATCCAGAAAGTGCTCATAAGAGATTCGCAAAGGGGCTGAGTCTGGCCTAACTTTGAAGTCAGATTTTGGGAACTCCCACATAAGGAATTTCTAACACAAACTTTTCAGGAAGAGCGTGAATGCCACACAAGACCTTCCACGCAGCATCAAATACTGAGCTGTACTTAGGAAGTATTTCCAAGCAAGCAAGATGCGTTGGTACAATTCATCTTTTTTTTTTTTTTTTTAATTATTTATTTATGTGAGAGAGAGAGAATGAAAGAGAGCATGAGAGGGGAGAGGTCAGAGGGAGAAGCACACTCCCCGCTGAGCAGTCCCAATGTGGGACTTGATCCTGGGACTCCAGGATCATGACCTGAGCTGAGGGCACTTGCTTAACCAACTGAGCCACCCAGGCGCCCCGGTATAATTCATATTTCTCACAGATCCCACGGATTTGCCTGGGCCTAAGCGGTGGTGAGCAAACGAGAATGTGGGCTTACAGAGACGATGGTCAGAAACCCAGAACTTGTTTCCAAAGCAGCACCCAGCCCTGGATCCCGCTTTGAGTCCTCCAGCCTCCTGCTCCCTCCCAGAGCCCATCAGGACAGAGCTGGGCTCCATGGAGCTGCAGTGCATCTGTTCACGCATTCGTCACCGCAGGCACAGGAAACAGGTTGCTGAAAAGACGCAGCAGCAAACCCCCAAGTATGAGCCAGACTCATCAGCTCTCAGAACACGGCGGTCCCCCGGGTCATCTTGACGTTGGTGCTGGTACGTGTGATTTTCATAAACAGACTGACTCATCGCCCTTCCCCGTGTGTCTCTGTCAACTGGGCCCCGAGTGCTTACTGAGCACTTCCCCAGAAGCCCGAGTCTGCAGGGAGTCCCCTGGCCTCCCAGTGCCAGAGAAGCCCGAGGTCCAATCGGAGGACAGACTTGGGGGGTCCTGCCTCCAATCCCTCCCCTGGAGGCCTGCATGGGCCAACAGCAGCAGGGCGCTCCCACCCTTCCCAAGCCCGGACACTCACAACGGTCGGCTTTACTTTTTGCTTTAAGCTACAGTGAGTTTGCATTTAGTTTTTTTTTTTTAAGCTTTATTTAAACATATAATGTAACCCCACCACCCTCTCCCAACCCCTCTCCCCCCCACCCCCCTCAGTTTGTTTTATAACATTAAGAGTCTCTTTTGGTTTGTCTCCCTCCCGATCCCATCTTGTTTCATTTTTACTTTTCCTACCACCTGAACTCCCACCCCCATTGCATCTCCACTTCCTCATATCAGGGAGATCATGTGATAGTTGTCTTTCTCCAGTTGACTTATTTCGCTAAGCATAATACGCTCTAGTTCCATCCATGTCGTCGCAAATGGTAAGATTTCATTTCTTTTGATGGCTGCATAGTATTCCATTGTATATATATACCACTTCTTCTTTATCCATTCATCTGTTGATGGACATCTAGGTTCTATCCGAATGTTTATAGCAGCAATGTCCACAATAGCCAAGTTATGGAAAGAACCTAGATGCATTTAGTTTATATGGAGATATCTTACAGCAGCTCGGATGGGTTTTCCCAAAGCTACGGGGGCTCCTGCCTTCTCCCCCACGGTCACAGAGCAGTGGGCCAAGAAACAAAGCCCTTGCACCCTGAGCCAAAGGACAGCCCCTCATTGGTCACTTGCGCCCCCTGCAGAAAGTTTCTGGTTCTCTCAGATTCCTCTCTCCTTCCTCCTGACTTGCTGGCAATAAAGCACGACTTCAGAGACATGAGTGGGTCATCTGAAACATGAATTCTGGAAGGCCAGAGGCTGAGGACCGGGCTCTGAGTAAGTCCTTCCCGCCAAGGACTTTGGCCCTGAACCTGAGGAGCCAGAGAGGCACTTGGAGGACGGGCTGCTCTGGGCAGACGGGGTGCGGTCTCCCCACGCTCTGGCCATAGGCAAGAGGCGGGAGCTGAGCAAGTGCAAAGAGCAGCCCTGGTGTGACCCGCACCTGCCATCCGCCGGGTGTCACGCGCATCCTGGAGGAAGTCAGAGAGAGTGGCCTCCATGAGGTGGGAAATCTGTCCCCGGCGACTGAGAGCCACCAGGAAGGACTCTGTCCCACAGAGAGGGACTCCGGAGGCTCACCGTGGCCACAGACCTCTGGCAGGCTCGGCCCCTCAGAGGCCTCTTGGGGATGGCCCACATTTAGGAACTGTGACATCGCTTCTAGGGAACAGGACCAGCTGGCTGGCTTCTTCCCCTTAACTTTCAAGGCTATTATTAGGGCACATCTGTCTCTGAGCGAGGTCACTAAGGAAAAACCCAGTCGAAGAAAATATTTTCAAGTGGTTCGTCATTTCAATCTTGGGAAAAGGAAGCAAGGCACTAAACCAGTGAAGAACTCCAGGATTCAGGGTGACCCAGGAGGAGAATGGAGAGTATGTGGCCTGGGAATGCAGGTGGCTAGGCTCTGTACGGAGCCCTTGGCCAGCAGGTGTGAACAGACCGGCAGCTTTGCAAACTCTCTCCTCCTTCCCTCCCCAAGCCAGGTCCCCTCCTTGCCCCGCCCTGGGGAGTCGGGTCAAGTTCCCCTCAACCCTCAATCAGACCCAGAGTATAGGCACTTAGCGACACGTGACCACATGATGTGGCCCAGAGAATGCTAGCCAGTAGTCATTTTCTTCGGCAACGGCTTTTGTTTTTTTTTTAATTAGTTGCTGACACACACAAATGAGGACATTTCACACAAAAAATCAGATCTCCAACCGTCAGCACAATATGTGGCCTACTGTCCGGCGTGGCATCCCTTACGAGCTCGACCTCAGAGGACACCTTGAGATGGGTCACCAGACCCTCTTCCCACATTAGCACCTGCCCAGTGCCTGACAGCATGTGCGTCGACCCGCTGGATTTAAAGGCAAAGAGAAAGGAGACGAGCCTAGGATGGTCTCAGGACCTCTGCTGGTCTTAAGTAGTCCATTCGCCCGTCCCGTGAGTGTGGACAGACCCGTGATCTACTGCACTGAGCTCTGTTTCTCCATCTGCACAAGCAGAGGAAACGCACAGCACTGTCCATGCCTCAGACCTCATGGAGGATGACGCAGGAAAGCAAGGGGACACTCTGAACACCTGACTGTACCATATGCAAGGTAGGACACTGGCCATTCGGGGCTAAAGGATCAAGGAATAATGCTCGAGGAAAACTGGCCTCTCTGGTTAGAGGAGTCTGGGGAGAGGTGAGTGGGGCAGTGGAAGCCCACGACGCAGCTCAGTGGTCACGGAAGGGAGCTGAAATAGAAGCCGGGACTTCTGAGCCACCCGAGCATGCCGCCACGGTTGGGACCTCATTGTCTGCTTGCCAGAGAAGTGGAACAACACTGAGTCACGGCTGAGCAGCGCGGGCCCTCACTGGCCTCTGCCCCGCATCGGTAAGAGCAAAATTTAGAACCAGGGCGCCAGCCACTGGGGACTGCCAGCCGCGGCCCGGCCTGGGACGGGAGACATGATAGCATCGAACTGGACCAAGGGGAAGCCCCATGTTACATCTTGGCCATAAAACTTGACACTCAATCCCAGGGGCAAACCGGAGGGACCCATGCCTCTGAGTATCCACAGCCCAGCGGCCAACTCCATGGTTGACCCACGCCGGCAGGCAGGCCTTCTACATTTCAGCCTCGAGAACTTTCTAGAATTTAAATCTCAGCATGTCAATTCCAGGCACCTCCCTGCTTTAAACCTTTGCAGGTGGGGTGCCTGGGGTCTCCGTTGGTAAAGCGTCTGCTTTTGGTTCAGATTGTGATCCCTGGGTCCTGGGATCGAGTCCTACACGCTTCTCCCCCTGCCTCTGCCTGCCGCTCTTGCTCTCCATCTCTTGTGAATAAACAAACAAGCAAACCTTTGCTGGCTTCCTGAAAGCCTTCAGGATAAAGACCAGAACTCCTACGGATGATCCTGGAGGGCTCTCACCTGCCCCTTCAGCACCCCCCACTTCCTGAAGAAAAACCACCTGTTTGCCGAGACATATCAGACTGCTTAATGCTTCTGAGCCTTCTGGGCTGTTTGCTCTGGCAGAGACACCTCACGGAACCTTCCCAGAGAACTCCTCTTCATCCTTCAAAACCCTACCCAGGCATCACCTCCTCCTTGCACTTTCTTCAGACCTCACGACCCTTAGCCTGGTGCAGAAGCAAAGGGATCATATCCCCTCCATAGCCCCTGTGCCCCAGACCTCGCACGCCTGTGTGCTCCCCGTCTCAGAGCAAATTCACGTGACCAGGTTGTACCTCAGTGTCCCCTCCAGTGGAGTGAACCTGCCTTCAGGGCATCAAACAGCTAGTCCACCCTGAATCCCTTGGACCCAGCACACTGCTTTCTCAGGCTCAGGAATCAACCAATGCCTAGTAACTAAACAGCTGGGAGCCCCCCAAGACTCAGCCTGTTTGGGAAGGCAGAGGAGGCGACTCACCAGAATCCCCAGCCCAACCCCGGAGTCTGACTTAAGTTTGGGGGTGGGGTAAGGAGGGTGTTCCTGACCCAGGGAAGGAAGGCTCACTTTCGCCAGGAGGTTAAGAGCTGGAGGCAGTGACCTCCAAGGGGCAGCACTTCAGGGAAAGAGGCAAATGCAGAGAGAGGGCGGCAGGGAGGAATGGGGCTTGGGCACACAAGGAAGACAGAGCAAGAAGCAACTGGAGTTCGCACCCCCATCCACCCAGACCACAGCTGAGCAGACAAGACTCAGGTCTTCCCACACCCAGGCTCACACTGGCCCCACAAACAGGCCACCTCCTTTCATGAGCCCTCCCTCCGGAGCTGCTGTGCCCTTTCCCTGCCCCAGGTCCCTGGCCCTTTCCTGACGGAGCAGGCCCTGGGACTCTCTCCTGAAACCCCAGATCTGGTGGCTCAGCTGCCTCGTTCCCCTTCCTCTTTGCACTTTGCTGGCTGGGGTGACTTGCACCCATTCAAATCCCACAACGTGTACGGTATGGGGTTCCCTGCTGTGTCCTGAGGAGCCACAGTCCACGGGGCTGAGTAACTATACAAGAGGGTCAGGACTGTCGGTGACCTTACAGAGGCCCAGACATCGGGCCACAGGGACTTAGTTTCTTTGGGAGATGGGAACTAGATTAAGGAAGCCTTTGGGAAAAGGTGGCACTTAAGCTACACTGTGAAAGGTGAGGAAGAGGAGTGTGTGTGTGTGTGTGTGTGTGTGTGTGTGTGTGTAGTGGGGCAGGATTTTGGGCCTGGGGGAAAAAGCTTGAGCAAAAAAAAACAGAAACAAAAAAGGCCCATATAGACCTAGACTATTTAACCTCAGAGGCAAGCAATGAAGAGGGCAAATAAAACTATAATGAAATATTATCACCAGGAGCAACTATGGACGAACACACGCCCACCTGCCTTCCCTCCCCGTCCCCGAGCCTCCTGATTCTATACATCTGCTGCATTAACTGTTTTATTTTAATAATACATGTAAGTTTCAAATTCCCAGCTGTGTTAGGTATCCTTAATCACACCGCACGCCACCCCCCAGAAGGTCCTTCAGGAGCTCTCACGTGTGAAGTCAGCGTTCCCCCACCCCGAAGAGATGCACATGGAGACTCTGAGATGCACACGGAGACTCCGTGCTTCGGGGCAAAGTCACAGGATTCGGAATCTGTCGTGGGGGGCTCAGCACGGCTTGCATCCCCTCCAGAGTCCCCTCCTGAACGTCCAGAGCAGGCCAGAAATCGATGGTGGGAGCACAGAAAACAGACTGGGGCTCCCTCTCTCCGGCCTGTTGGTCAACGACACTCTTGCATCTGACGTTTAAAATTTCTCATCAGCAGGGACGCCTGGGTGGCTCAGTTGGTTAAGCGGCTGCCTTCGGCTCAGGTCATGATCCCAGCGTCCTGGGATCGAGTCCCACATCGGGCTCCTTGCTCAGTGGGGAGCCTGCTTCTCCCTCTGCCTCTGCCTGCCACCCTGTCTGCCTGTGCTCGCTCTCGCGCTCTCTCTCTGACAAATAAATAAATAAAATCTTAAAAAAAAAAAAAAATTCTCATCAGCAGCAATGTTGCATCAATCCCGGAGAAACAGAGGCAAGGATAGTAGGACAATTTCCGGATTTACTGGGAAAGGGGCAATTGGTGAATTTCTGCCATGTTCACCTTCATGTTTAAGATGTTTTCTCTTTGTATTTCCCCTGCTTCTGTGGAAGGAAACTATTCAAAATTAAAATTAGTAAGAGGTGCTCTGCAGTCTGCTATAAAGGAAGGCAGTCTGGCAAACCAACTCTGTTCACCAAACATGAACGGGCAGAGGAGACTCAAAATAGAAACTATAATGTTTCCCACAGACCCATATATAAGCGTGATTTCTCCCTTTATCCTAAACATGCATGATATATTTAACAAGTATTACACTGGGTGATGTAGGAAGTTGGAATCGCTGTATTATATGCCCCCAAATAATATAAGCCTCTATGTTAACTAGACTGGAATTACAATAAAATTCAACTAAAAAAATTACAAGTACTAGATCCATTACTACTCTGCCCCCTACATATAGTTGTTTTGTTTTCTTTTGTCTTACCAACGTGATTAAATACACAAAATTCAACAGAAGAAAATTTCACTGTCTGCAATCCTTTTCTGGCCATTTTCATTATGTGGTTTATTTCTTGATTATTGCTGAAAATAATTTTGTCTTCCAGGAGAGAAGAGTGTTAGAAAAATCATCTACGCCAAGTGCCAAGTATGCAGGATAACACCACTGGTTTGGCATCCCGGATGAGGTGTCAGGTGGAGAACAGAAGGTGAGGCTTCAGGAAAGGAAACCCAGCCAATTTCCTAAACTGACAGCCGGGCTAATGTCCTGGGGCCACAGTCTCTAGGTAAATGGGCAGAAACGAGGAAGCACAGTACTAGAGCCTTCTCTGACTATCTAAAATGTAAAACTTCTAAAGATCAAAGGCAAAAAAATCCACCAAATCAGAGTAAAAGTCAAATCAACTGGAGAAAATATTTTATAAAATATATTACTATAGAAGGGTTAATACCGTTTGCACACAACTCAAGCGAATGGGTGAAAAAACCCCTCAGATGCCAAGAGATAAACTTGGCAACACACACATAGTGAAAACAACAGTGTGTTCTTTCCCTGTGAAATTAGCAAGAAACCAAAAAAATAGTAACATGAGGGCTCAGGGGAGGAGGACACACAGGAACGGACCTCCACCTGCTGGTGACCCTCAGGAGGAAGCAGCCCAGGGATGTGTGTCAAAGGCCATCAAAATCCCTGAACCCTTCATGAGCTATTTTCCCTCTGGAAATCTACTTAAGGAACTATGGAAAAAGTTACAAGCACCAAGATGTTAATGATGCCATTGTTTATTTCACAATAGCATTGAAAATAGCCTGACGCCAACAATAGAGGAATGATCAAGTAAATCTCGGAACATCCTTGGTCTGATCATTAAAGTCCTTAGTATTAGAAAGACACATGGAAAAGTCTGTATAATATTCAGTGGGAGAGGGGTGGGGAGAGAGGCAGAAAGCAGGATAGGCCATAAAACACGTACATAGTTAATTTTTTAAAAAGACTTTATTTTTAAGTCACCCAACACGGGGCTCAAACGCACAACCCTGAGACCAAGAGTCAGCACGCTCCACTGACTGAGCCGGCCAGGCATGCCGGGCACCCCCGCCGGGTACATGCTTTAAAAGGCTGGGAGGAAACACACCAATTTGTAAGAATAGCTATATTCGTGTGCATGTCTGCATACCATGTTTATACTGAGTTTGACAAAACTATTTGGTCTCTGGCTCTGATTTTTTAAGCTATTTATTGTACTATACTGTATATAAATGGGCAAGTACCCTCAAATCTTTTTGAATTAAGACAGAATATATACTGACCGATTAATTAATAATCAACAGAATCGTTATGTTTAGTTATGACGATAGGATTACGATGATAGACACCTTACATTGTCTTTACATCCGAAACATCTATAACACGGTTAGTTTCCTTTATACAATTCATGAAATATACATAAAAAAAAACAGGTGACGTGAATAAATTCCTGCCCCCTCCTAAATGTCCCTTCATCTGAGGAAGAAGCAGGGCTTTTCTCCCCCTTTGTGCAGGTTCCATGAGGTCAGGATGGGACACTGTTCCTGGAATGGAACCCTCCAGAATTCTAGGAGCCCAGAAACCTGAGCGAAGGGGGTTACAAAGCTGGAATGTCATGTGATGGCCCTCCCACTGTTCACATAGCACCTGCAGGCCCGGGAGGGCTGAAAGGAATATGCAGAACCCTCCCACCGAGAAGACAAAACTGTGAGCTCCTCCAGGGCAGAGCGGGTGGGATTCATCCTTGTCCCCAGCTGCAAACACGGGCCAAGAGAGAGCTCAGTAAATGGTCTGCTAAGGGATCGCTGTCCTCACTGCTGGACCGACGTACAGTGGGCACAGCAAAGTCCCTGACAGTCTTCCTCGGAAGGACAGACAGACAAACATGGTCCAATCTGGGGGCAGCAAGCATTTCAAAGAGCCTCAGCTCTTCCCAATCAAGGGACTTCCCCGAACCCTATGCATGGGTGCAAATCTCTGCAAGGCCATCTGGAGCCTCTCGACACAGCCATAGGACAACACGAGAGGCACTTCGTGTACATGATACGGGGCATATGTTTCGAATCTCTTGTCCTTTCCACTCCATCATCTCTATCCGCACAAAGTAGGAAGCACGATAAGCCTGTGTACGATTTCAATTTCCAGCTCGGCTAGAGCTGTAGGGAGCTCCAGCTTCATCTGCCCAGTAAGCTCTGCCAGGCGGGCTTAGAGACCTGCTTTTCTATTGTTCTGTTTAATGATGTATACAGCTGAGGCACAGACACAAAGAGGGGCTTTACTTCCCGTTCTGGCTCAGTCATGGTGTCAGGTGGAGAACAGAAGGGGAGGGAAAGGAAAACCCAGCCAATCTCCCAAGCTGACCGCCAGGCTAATGCCCTGGGGCCACAGTCCCTAGGTAAAAGAACCGAGGGAGAACAGAGTCAGAGGTGGGATCTCCACGTGTGCCTCAGCTCCACTGCTCCCTCCAGCTCACTGGCCAGCCCCCCAAAGCCAGGGGCCCTCAGTTCTGGGCCACAAGAAGTTTGTCATGCTGGAATCCATGTTTTCGAAGGCTCTGAGCAACATGATGGGGGACCAGTGGGGGGCAGATTTAGAAATTCTCGTGACCCAAACCAGCCCTTATAAATAGGTTTTTAAAGCAGTAAGGTATTTTTATTTATTTATTTATTTTTATTTGTCAGAGAGAGAGGGAAAGAGAGCTAGTGAGCACAGGCAGACAGAGTGGCAGGCAGAGGCAGAGGGAGAAGCAGGCTCCCCGCCGAGCAAGGAGCCCGATGTGGGACTCGATCCCAGGACGCTGGGATCATGACCTGAGCCGAAGGCAGCTGCTTAACCAACTGAGCCACCCAGGCGTCCCAGTAAGGTATTTTTAAAGATAACTAAAATTAACAGCCTCTCTTGCAACTTTTTACTCCCCCTGACCCCCTCACCCCCGCCTGGCTCTCAGATTCTTTAGAATCCCTGTTTGTTTCCTTCTCCTCATTACCTGACCACCAAGTCCTGCTCTGCTCCCCTTGCTGCTTCCAGAAAACCCGCTGCGGTGTCCCCTGCGGGGCATGCCCAGGAGCCCACTGCATCTGTGCTCAGCGGTTCACCCACAGGCCTCTGGCCCCCCAACCCCACCAATGAATGACTTGGTAGTCCGACGAACCTGACTCCAACCTAGCTCCCCACCAAAATGAAGCAGGCTGACAAAACACCTTGGTGAAAACTGCACCTGTCCCCATTTCAGGGGCACTGCAGGGTACCCTGAAGTCTTTTTTTTTTTTTTTTTTTAAGATTTTATTTATTTGACAGAGAGATCACAAGTAGGCAGAGTAGCAGGCAGAGAGAGAGGGGGAAGCAGGCTCCCCGCTCGCTGAGCAGAGAGCCTAATTCGGGGCTCGATTCAGGACCCTGAGATCATGACCTGAGCCGAAGGCAGAGGCTTAACCCACTGAGCCACCCAGGTGCCCCTACCCTGAAGTCTTTAAACCCTTCAGAAGTGTGTGTGTGTGTGTGTGTGCACTTAAAGACAAGAGAAAAAAAAGGAACCCAGTGAGGCACTCAGAAGGGAATACTCGGCTGTAGCCGGTGTTTACCATGTTCCACTGGGTGCTGAGGAGGATGTGGTTACTGTAACCCCAGGAGGGGAAACGCTCACTTGAAACAGGAAAATGGAACTCTTACAATTTTCCACTAGCGGCGTGCAAGAAGCCACCACACTTGGAAATGCTTGCACAAACACTCCCCAGAGCCA
The DNA here is from genome assembly GCA_003697995.1 of Taxidea taxus jeffersonii. NCBI lineage: Eukaryota > Metazoa > Chordata > Mammalia > Carnivora > Mustelidae > Taxidea > Taxidea taxus. Next base: position 19,673 of record ML110886.1, read on the forward strand.
AGTGCCCAAGACTCAGTGCAATTACCCCCAAACCCCAAAGCACAGAGCAAGGCCTGGACACAGCTCCGCTCTTTTCCAGAGACATCTTAGCCCTTGGGAAAATGCTCAGCATTGTTCCCCTCAGCCCGAGCCAACAGAGGGGCCAGGAGCCTCTGGAAGGAAGGGTCAGAGGACCCAAGCTGGAGTCCCAGCCCAGCCATTTACTAGCTGTGGAAATTACTCAACCTTCCTGCTTCTGGGTTTCGACTTCCTCTCTACGAACGGTGATACTGTTAACTGCTCAGCTCACATCCTCGGTTGTTGTGAGAGTCATATGGAGGAATAAGGCATACAGTCGGGGGGTTCCAGAAAGTTTTCTCGAGGGCTGGCCTCTGGCTCCCAGCTCATCCCTCAGCTCCGTCTCCGCCCAACTGCTTCCCCAGCTCAGCCTGCTGAGCCTTCTTCATAATTCAGCCCACAGTTGTGCAGAACGGCCAGCCGCCTATAGCCTATGCTCAGCGGAGTGTGAGCACGACCAGCGAGCAGCGGGGGCACTCAGTGACATGGGCCCCCCGCTCCCACATGCTCTCCAATCCCAAGACCAACCAGCCTTCCCCTTCAATGAGTAATTTGCCTGCTCGGCCGGCTCTAGCTCTGAGTCATAGTTTCCATTTATTAAAATGAACATCTGGCAGCCTCCCTAATGCCTTGTGTACACAGGCTTCTGGCCCGCGCTCACCTGCGAGGCAGTCTGATGTCTAAGGCAACAGGGACGGTGTAATCACGGCCGCCCCGTGCTCTGACTCTGGCCCCTGACCCCGCATGACCTTGAGCAGCCTGCTCACCCTTCCCAGACCTTGGCTTCCTCATCCGTAACCCGGGGATGGCAACCAGACGAGCCCGTCCGGCTCCCCAGGTTACGGTCACAACCACAGAAGGAGGACCCAGCTGTGAAAATGCTTTGTAAGCCACAGACAAGGGCCAGGTGCTGGGTGTCTTGCAAAAGTGCCTTGAGAATCAGCCCGGAACCTGAAGATATTTTAATTTGATCCATTCATGAATGGAGGTCCAACCTTGATTTAAAAAAACATTAAGCTAGCCACCCAGAGGCATTCCTAAACAATTTCTAAGTAAGTTTATCCAATCGACTCACAAAAACAAGACCTTGGAGTGCTAAGTGGGCTTTCAGACTTTTTTTTTCTAATAGAGAAACTAAAAATATTCCACTTTTCTTCCACGAATTTCTGCTTTAGAGCCTTGAAAAGGAGGGATGAGGCGTATTGTGTTGTGTTGTAGGTAGAGCTAAAATAAATGCAGTCTCGCAAGTCCTCTGTCCGCACTTCTTGCCCCGAGCACCTCAGTAGCTCCTTGGCCAAACCTGCAAACCTTCCTTTCCTGGCCCTGGGGGGCCGCTTTGGAAGCCCAGAGCTCTGTTTTCCTGAAGTCTCGAGGCCAAAGGCATCCCCATCATCCTTCCAGGAGGGTGTTACCCTCGGGGAGGGAGAGCAGGAGTTTCCAGGACACACAAAGGCCTATTCTGCTCACAAAGGATATTTACCAAGTCTGTCCCACAAGAGTTTGCCAGGATCCCGGTGCAAGAGCAGAACTGGGACGGCCTTCTGATTCACGGCCTGGCAGATCACCCTTGTCTATTATTAGCAGCCCAGGCAAGATGCCACCGGGCTGGGGAGAGACCTTTGTGTCAAGGTAGAGAAGGCAAGAAGAGTTATGTGTGCAGGAGAGAAGCAGGAGGAGCTGTCTGAGGTTTCCTCCAGAGAGGGAGGAAGGGGGAGAGAGTGGGGGAGGGTGGGGTTTCAAGTAGTCACTCCTTCCTTCTCTAACCTCATTTGAACCTCAGACAAGCCCCGCCCCAGGACCAGAAACCCTGGAACTCAGCCCCACTTCGGCAGTGGCTCGAGGAGGCCAAGGCGTGGGTTCCCACCCTGCCTTCTGGGCCCCGCTCCTCACGCGGTCGCCCGCTCGCCCACCCCACTGGGCTCTGGGCGGCGCCGAGTCATTAGGATGGAGGAGTAATGAGAAACAGTGGGAATGCCAGAGGAGCCCCTCCACACAGGGCAAAATCCAACCTACCACAGCCCACATGTGCACCCCACATTGCCACTGCCATTTACAGAACACCTGCTAGGTATGCCGTCCTCTCTCCCTCATAGAAGGGGAGGTATTGTCCTCGAGTTACAGACGTGAAAACAATCCGGGGGCAGCTCAGCTGCCCAGGAAGAGAACTCGGCTGGCAGGGATTAAGAGAGGCGGGGTGGAGGAGAGGGTGATTAGCGTCACCTGCGTACATGTCCCCGCGCGGTATCCCACGTGTGCACCTGCTAGCCCAGGCGTGTACAAGCATTACTCAAATACTTGGGAAAACATCAAATGAAGGAATTAAAAAAAAAAAAA
>ML110886.1:22463-82357 GCA_003697995.1 Taxidea taxus jeffersonii
CGCACATAGAAACCTTTGCGGTGGTGCAAGACCCCAGACTCCCACTCAAGAGGGAGGAAAGTATAAGCCATGGGCGGATGCCTGTGGAGAAGGGAAGGGGCCAAGCCCTCGTGGGAAACCAACTAGCCCGGTCTCCTGGTTAGAAATATGGAGACCTCAGGCGGGCTTGTCCCATCCATTTCCCCATCTATAGAATGAGTTTGGGACACTGTGAGACCCCATTAGATGTTTTCTAGGTGTTTCTTTTCTTTTTTTTTAAAGATTTTATTTATTTGACAGAGAGATCACAAGTAGGCAGAGAGGCAGGCAGAGAGAGGGAAGCAGGCTCCCTGCTGAGCAGAGATCCCGATGCGGGACTCGATCCCAGGACCCTGAGATCATGACCTGAGCCGAAGGCAGCGGCTTAACCCACTGAGCCACCCAGGCGCCCCGGTGTTTCTTTTCTTAAAATCAGTGTCTTGTCTATTCCAATATGAGCTAGGCCAGGCTAAGGCTTTGGTCAGGTTTTCACATGGTCTCCACACCTCACAGTGCCCTTCTTCCAAGCTGCTATCCAGAAGGTTTCCCATGTGACCAGTGAGGTCTCCCAGGAAGTGACAACGAAAGAGTCAATCCAGCAAGAGACAGACGGCAGGCTCAGAGTGGATGCTGGAGAAAAGGGCATGCCAGGGGCAAGTCCCAGGGGGAAGTAATATTGACAGACCAACAATTTGGAAAGGTGGCTTCCCAGAGGACAGACCAGCAGGAGCGGGCCCTTGGGCAGGCCGAGGCTCCAGGCCAACTTCTTCAGGGATCTCTCCATGTGTCCCAAAGAACTGGGTGCCTCTCCAAGACAGAGCCCTCTGCCTCTCCATGCATTGACTTGCTGGTGTTTCCGACTAACAGTAGAGGGGGCTGTCGGGGGAGGGGGGCCAGCATCTATTTAGAATTTTACAAGATGTCGCTTTGTTGCCACTTGTAAAAAGAGTTTAGAATGTACCAAAATTCCAAATAAAACTGTCCCTTTGTAATGTAAGCTCTCCCCTTCTCTGCCTTGCTTATTATAAATCTCCAATCGGAAGGGGCGGTCCTATTCTGTGCTTTTGGAGTTGGGTGAAGAGCCTGGCTTTGGGGAAGAGCCCGTGTTCTTCTGGGTCCCAGGTCTGCAGCTAATTCCCCACCCCCTAGCAAGTAATGTCACTTCTGAGAGTCAGTCCACAAAACGGAAGGATTAACCACATTAGCTCACAAATAATGGCTGGCCCAGAAATTCCGTGGTTTGGGATAGTCTCAAAAAAGGCTGAAGTGTGGGGACTGACCCGCATTCAGATTTTGCTTCCCCTTTGAAGTGGTTTTTAGGGAGAAAGTGGATCAGATAATGGAACTTTTCTTCCTTATCAGAATGACACAAAAGAGTATACTTAAAACTGCATTTTGACATGAAGAATTTTTTCAGGGCAAGAAAAAATGTCTAACAGAGAGTATAGGTGATTTTTATTTATGGTTTTCTGGATTTATCCAATTATCTACAGTGGACATACAACGTGTTTTGAACAAACTCACGAGTTACTGTGTTAAATTATATTTTGCTGCGCAGAGAATGAAGAAGAGGATGATTTCTGATTTCTGAAATCCCTGTCTTCACCAGTGTCAAGTGTTCGTGCTCCAACCAGAGGGTTCATCGAATCGATGCCGGAGGGGGAGAAGGGGACATGAGGGAACCCCCAGATCTTGGTGCTTCCCACTGAGCTAGACACCTGGGCCCCGCGTCTGCGCCTGGCACCCACCACCTCCTGGCCTCTGCAGGTGGCTGGAGGCACCAGGGCCAGAGAAGGGAGGGCGCCCCGCCCTGCCCGCCGCCTTTCCCCGAAGCGGGGCGGGGCGAAGCACGAGGGGCGTGGCAGAGCGTAGGAAGGCGGGACGAAGCGGCGAGCAGGGGGCGTGGCAAGCTCGGGGAGGCGTGGCGCGGCGCAGGGGGCGTGGCGAAGGACGGGGCCCGCATCCTCGCAACCCGTGAGAGAGTGCTCTGCTTCTTGAGATGTAAGTGGCATTTCTTGAGATCTGAGAGGCAGCACCGACGTTTTTTTTTTTTAATTGTTCAAATTTTTATTTTAATGCACAGTATGAGAAATGAACTTTTAAATCAACTGAATTTTATGGAAAATGAAACAGCAAATAAATTAGACCCATGTTAAAATAAAAGGTCAGTTAGATGTCCAAACTTAAGGATATAAGAGCCACAGATAAACTTCGATTCCACAGTCTTCTTTAACAAAGTTGTGTTTGAAAGACTTCGACCTTTTAAAGCACCGACGTTTTAAATCCCTTTTGGCAGAGGTGGGACGAAGGTAGGAAAGCCTGAGGGCAGGAAAGCCGTAGGTAGGAAAGCCGAGTCCCGGCAGGAGGTACAGAAACTCTGCCCCGAAGAGACAGATGGTGGTTTTAGGGTCCTTGTCCAGAAACAGCAGGCGAGCGCGCTCCTGCAGGCTGGACTTCACCATGAACCACTGTGCTAAGTTACCCACGACTCTTTGGTGTTGAAAAGGAAGCAAAATCTCACACTTTGGGGCTGAAGGGCAAAGGGGGCCCAGGCCCTTGAGCAAGGACATTGGTAAAGCGGCCAGCACCGTGCTAGGAACTTCTCCCGGAACAGGCTCATCTTGGTTGAGGTGCAGTCAAGCCCAAGAAAAGGCAGATGGAGGGAATCACTGTCCAAGAGGCATTTTTAGTGCCTTCTCTCCCTTGAGGATTCACGCTGCCCTCTTACCTTGAAACCTACTGGCCCCAGGGCTAGCCTGTCAGTGGAAGAAACAGAGAGGGAAGACATTGCTTCTCATGCTGGGTGAATGCAAGACTTCACCCCACCCACAACACACACACCCCTTGCAAGTAGGCTAAGTGGGTGTGTTCCTCCATAGCCTCAAGAAAAAATCCCCAGGTAGAAAGTGGTCAGCCCAGGACTGAAGGTCTTGGACCTGTCACCAGAATTCGCGCAGGATGGCAGGATGATTTCATGCCTTGGTTGCCTCACAGCTGAGCACCTTGGTCTGAAAACTGTCTGCCTCCTCTCCCCACGTTAGACCAGGGGTCTAGTGAGGAGGTCTCAGCCCCATGGGCTGTTGCTGGTTCCCTGGCAGAAGCTGGCTGGCTTTCTTCCCAGCCTGAGGATCGCGCTCTGGCCTAGACAGGGGCTTCTGCTGCTCAGGGGCACTCATTCACCATGGGGCTGGCTAGCAAGTTTCCTACAGCAGAGCATCTTGAAAATGGGAAGGGGAGGAAGGGGCAGGAATGCCCGTTTTGTTGGGCGCACACGGTGTGCCTGGAACTGTGCCAGAGCTTGAATCTAAGCTGTCTTTACACCCCCACGGGCAAGAGCGCAGAGCTGAAGTGTAGAAATGGATAAATCTGCAGCAAAGATCCAACCGAGGCCTCTGCCTGATGTCAAGCAGCCATCCCCCAACTGCCGGCACCACGCGGAGGAACTCCACCATCAAGGTGAAAGATTTGATTTAAAAATTACGCAGGCTTTTATTTTAAAAACCAATTTGCATAGCTTTGCATTGTGTGCATCTGGGTCCGTACTTTGTCCTTTCCCACCTGCAATGTTTAAAAACCGCAGCCTAGGCACTGAAAAAGGGTCAAGCAAGCACAGGGCTATTTGCAGACTGTCTTTTGGCAAGACTGCAGAACTCAGCTCTCCTGACGATACCTCACTGCCCCCCTTCAAAACAAGTGTCCGTATTCTAGCCTCTGTCGCCCAGGCACCGGGTTGGGAGTTCAGATGCCGCTTGGAAACTCACAGGAAGAAAGATACCATCAAATAAGAACTCACTGCAGAGCTATCTGGAAACAGTTTGTAGCCAGGTAGGCGGGCCACCCAGAAGGCTGGCTGAAGGCTCCCAGGCAGGTGCCATCATCTTCGTTACTGAAAGGAGCCACAGGAACACTACCAGCTAGAGACAGGCGGGTGCTCACAGCGGTCCGTAACCTCTGCTACACACGAGCGTCACCTGTGGGCTTTCCGACTGCTGCTCCCTGGGTCCCGCACTCAGATATTCTGACTTAAGTGGTGAGGACTGCGATCTGGCATAGGATTGGTGAAGGCCCCCGCCCTTCCATTCTTCCCAAGGTCCCACATGTTTCCTAGGGGAGAACCACTGGGCTGGTCTCAGTGGCTCCAAAAGAACCAGGAAAAAGTGAGTAAACATTCAACAAGCCACGCGCGGTTCTTGAGAACAGAGGAGGCTCAGAGGGACTGCTGTTGATTGGCAGTGACAGGCAAGGTAGCAAGGGAGAGCAAAGAGGTTTTTGGAGCCAAGGAAACAAGTTTGAATCCCGGCTGCAGCACTTGGCCCAGTGTTTGACTGAGGCCAAGCCGCTGAAAGGTTCTGAGCCTTCCTTTCTTCATCTGTAAAATGGGGGCAATAAGATATCCCTCATGGGACAGTTCGAAGAACTAGCTGTCCCAGGATGCTGCCTGGCACGCACTAGGTCCTTGGTGGATGCCGCCAAGGACTGTGAACAACCACATGCACTGGGGCTTAGTCTGTGTTTGGTCTGAAGAGGAGGGAGGCCGAGGGCTACTGTGCCCTTCGGAGGGGACCCTGGGAGAGAGAGAGAGTCACACTTCCTTGGGGAGGAGCTGTGCAAACAACAAAAAGCGAAACATGGTGTGGGAGATGGGCAGGGCGGGGACTCAGCCTGCACAATGCTCCAGATGTGGTTCCCCAACCCCAGTCCCCTCTCCACGTCCAAAATCAGCCTTGGGAGGAGGTGTAGACTTAGAGGGAGAGTCTAACCACAGCTCTACCTCCCACTGTGGGTGGTAATTAGACAGGACTGTGTCACCCCAAGCAGCTCTGCCCAAGACAGGTCTATCCACCCTGGGACTTACTTACACCCATGCTCTCCCTCCCACTCAGCCCTGAGAGGCTCTGCTGGCAGCCTGGTCCCAGAGGAGCAGACACCGTACGGCAGCCTGGCCCCTGTTCCCTATGAACACAGACAAATCTGGTGTCCCAGGTGTCCCAAGGCAGAGAGGATGGGGAATCCCAACTCCGGAACAGCAGCTCCCTGTTGGTGCTCCGAGCAGCCCAGCACAAAAGACCCAGATGCCAATGTGTGACTCTTTCTCCTTTTCCTTTCTCTCTGTTCTCATTTCATAGTGGTAGGCTTAGGGAATGCTCAAAAGAACCCAGTGAGGCAGGGGATGGCAGGGGCTGAGATGCCCCGACTCACCAATAAAAAACACAGAGGCTCAGCAGATCTCCTGACTTGCTCAGGGTCAAAGAATTCTCTGGAAGCAAAAAATGGGACTTGAATCCATATCTGCATGCCAAGAACCCACTGCTCTCCACCATGCTATGGTCCCTTGCCCTCTGCCCGTTTCCCTCTTGCTTGCTGTGTGGTTTCCAAACTGGGAAGTGGGGGGATGGAGGGAGAGGTGGCTGTTTGGATTCTCAGTTCTGAAAGTGTGCACTTGGGTCACACATCATTCCCTCTTTTCTGTCCCTCTCGCTTATCCTCATAGGAGAAATGGCAAGCCACCTGGCCAAGGCCAGGGTGTAGGAGGACTACAGTACAACCACCAAGCTCCTTACAAAGTCTATACCCCCAAGGGCAGCGTTAATCTGAGCAACCTTCTTGCTGGAGGGTTTATACATCGCTGGTCCAAAGTGAAGAATGTTCGATTCCAACCCAAGAAGGCACGGGGATCCTGTTGATACCCTGTGGTGTGCTGAAAAACCACCTGGCTTTCTGGTCTCTGGGAAATTTCCAACAGAAAGAATAAAGGGACCCGGAGAGAGGTAGCCAGCCCTCACCTTTGGCAAAAGGTACTGGCACCAGGGCTCTTAGGAACAGGACCAAGGACAATGAAGGAGAACCAGCGTTGGTGTTTCCCAGGAAGGGAACGTGGAAGGAGAATAGCATCCCCCCACCCCCAAGTCATGGTGACAGAAAGTCCTGCTCATCTGTTGCCAGGTGCTGGGTGGCAGGCCTGCCTGGTACGAGGCTCCCAGGAGGGGATGAGCCCCAGCCAGGGAGCGAAACAGTCAGCCTGGAGACCCCTGTCCTCTCTCCGAAGCCCATATGGACTGCCTGCATTTGGAGTCACAAAGCAGCCCGCTGGCCAGCGAGCAGGGGAGGGGATGACAAAACGGAGCCTGTTCAGGTTTTTGTTTTGTTTTGTTATATTGTTTTTAACCTGACAGGGGTGCCTAAAAATTCACTCCATACAAACCTTAAATCATTCCTGTCTCAGAACCGGGATCTCTATGAGCCCACCTCAGGCCGAGAGTCCTTCTTACCACAGAGGAAGCTGGAAGCTATCCTCCCAGGGAACACAAGTGAACACGTGAGGATGTTTAAAAGGACATTGTCCTAGGGCATTTCTTTTGCTCTTCCTGGAGCTTTCAGAAGGCAGGCATGGACCCAGAGAGAAGAAGACCCAGGTGCAGCCGTGGGGTCAGAGTCCAGAGGCCCCAGGGCTCCCCTGCCACTCATCAGATCGCCCCGCCTCCCACCCTCCATCCCCCCACACGGAGGTGGGTGCAGAGACGGCGCTAGAAGATAGGACTCAGCAGCAGTCCTTCAATAGGAACAGCATTGTAAGAGCGCACCCCCAAGTCCCTGTCCTCAGTGACCACCTCTCTATGCCTAGATTTGTTGATGTCAGCTTCCAAACCCTGAAGTGTCCCCTTGTCAACCACAGGACGTTTTCATTTCCCAGGAGTGCTGCCCTCCAAAGTCCATTCACGCTGTGCTCCATATTCAGGACACCTGCTCTGGTCCGCAGGCCCCAGCTCCCCACCCCCTCCCCACGGCTCCCCCACGTCCCACTCACCATTTCCCCATCCCGCCACATTGCCTTGGCTTTGGGCTGTGCGGTCTTTCCACCTGGAATCTTGTTTCCTTCCCCGTCCAGCCACAGGAGTCCAAGTCCACACTGAACCCCCAGCTCGACCGTCCCAGCTTCTGGGACACGGTCTGGAATGGCTGCTGGGGAGCCTCCCAGCCCGCCCAGGGCAGGAGTCACCCCTCCCTGGCAGAGCCACGCCGCCCTGCCCCTGCCGCTCCCGGGGCCCCACCATCTGATTGCACAGCTCCCCGACGGCTACACCCCCAGCTCCTCCATGGCAGGTCCTGGGGCTCACTTGGCTGGAACGTTTAGATCACTGACTGTAAAATGAACCAACGAAAACTCCAAACACACTGTAGAAGCTAAAAAAAAAAAAAAAATCCCCTTCTGGCCATGAGGTTCTAGATCTGGGGGGTGAGAGGCTTGCTTCTGGGCACGAGGAGTGCGAGGGGCTGGCAGGCAGCACGGGGGACGAGGTTCTCCCCGGGTAGATACGGGGTGACGGGGGACTGAGACGGTGTTGGGAGCGGGCAAGGAGTGGGTCGAGGTTGGAGAGGCACCAGCTCCCGATGGGCAAGGCTGCTGCTCCGGGCCGAGGGAGCAGTCCAGCCATGTGCTCTGGAAGGCCCACTGCACCCCTCACCACAACTTCTGGAGAACCCAAGGGAGAGCCAGGCCGCAGGCATCCTGACCGGTTTTTGTCTGCCAGGATGGGGAGGCAAGAGACACTGGTGACCAGGGGCCCAGTGTTCTCAGGAGCACCTGCCCTGGGATCAGCAGGGGGCTCTGCCGGCTGAACATTTCCAACTCTGCAGCCGCCTGGAGAGTCTAATGTCCTCTCTGGGCACCAGTGGTATTGACCCGAAAGGAGGTCATGGTGAGTCATCCAGAGAAGGAGAAAATCCCCCCAGGTTCACAGAGACACAGTTACCGAATTCGGGGCCCCAGAGCATCTTGGAGCCGGAGCTGGGGGTCCACTTTGGGCTCCGGGGAACTGGGGACAGATTCTCAAGGCTCAGCGCATCCAGGCCTCACTCAGCTTGGCGCAGAAACACAGAGCTTCCGCACCACCCCTTCTCACCCTCCGAGAGGCCCGAGCCGTCTCCAGCCTTCGGTGTGACATGCCCTCTGCCCCAGCACAGACTGATGCCGTCAAACCTTGTTAAACGCTTTGGCCAGGGAACTCTCCCAACCTCCCCGATGTGAAAAGGCCATCTCCAGGCCGTGCGTCTTCTAACTAGCATTCCTCTTTGAAATGTAGCGGGTAGCTAGGCCCGGTATCAGAGGAGGCCATCCTAAAGGGCCCGGGTGTGTGTTCAGCCCTCCTGAGGCTTGTCCCGGGGGCTGCTGGTGACAGGTGTAAACGATGACGTCTGTCTGCTGTGTGCCACAACAAGGTCCCCCTGGAGCAGCCAGCCTCGGGCTGGGGTGCCAGAGTGTGAACCTGCAGGGAGCAGGAAGGCCTGGATGCAAAAAGGAATGACCTAAAAAAGGAATCTCTCCGTAGCGTCATTTGCACGTGGGCTGAAGTTGAGCTCAGCGCGGAACAAACCACACTCTGCTCAAGAAGGGAAGGTAGAAACCAGGGCAGAGTGCTGCTCCGTGCTCAGGCCATGGGCTGCAGAACCATGAGCTCTCTGTGGAGAGAGCTCGTTCGGGGCCATGGGCATACGGCTCCCATCCTTGGGTGAAGACAGACATCTCACCCCCTGCCCACACGGGACTGCCAGAAGCGGGCCGAAGAGAGAGGCCAGGAGGGCCTGGGGTCTCCTCTGCCACCAGCCCGTCACTCCCAGCTGCCGGGTTTCTGCTCTCCAGCTTGGCCGCCAGCCTAGGGAGCAGACTGCCTGGCGCGCCCGGAGCAGCTTTCTGCATGGAAGCCACTGGCGCACGAGTGAGCTGAGAGCTCCCTGAAGATGCGCCCCCAGCAGATTCGTGCACCTGGGGACACTGGGGACTGGCATGGACAGCATGCCAGTCACTCCTCAGCTTCAAGGGCCCCCTGTGTGTGGCCCTCTGCTCAAGGCAACTCAGACCAAGGTCACAAGACACAGTCCCCGCACCAACCTGGGGCACTCACTGACTCCCACAGGCATCTGGGGACAGGGGAGAGCGGGTCCCAAGAATCAGGTGTCTGCCAGGACCAGCAGGGGTGTTTTTGCAACGACCTTTCCCCACCTCGTGTAATAAGAAAGAGCAGAAAGCCCCCAATCCCCTAAGCTTTCCTTAGGATAAACACACCTAAAGTGGGGCCGTACCAAGTCTGGCCCAAGTCCAAGGCCAGGAAGGAAAAACACGGGCTCAGTGCTTCGGAGAGTCTTAACTCTTGTGACAGCGCTAGGCAGTGAATCAGACTCCCTTTGAAATAGCAGACAGGGCCAGTGAGGTCACTGTAACAAAGACTCCTGCAGCCCTTGAGTGGTACCAGGCAAGAACAGCCCCCTGTCTGTGACAGGTGCACTGCTGTACAGAGCTACTCCTGGAGACACCAGGTTCTGCCAGCCTAGTCCCGCCTGTTTGGGATCCCCTGTAAGAGAAAGAGAAGAGCCTCCCCCCTTTGCCATATTTGATATAAGATAGTAATAAGCCACAAGGGGAAGAGAAGAAGGCTCTTCCTCAGCAACCCAGTGTTAATGAAGCCCCCCACCGAGGGCAGCTGCCACAGGGCTATGGGGCCACATGGGCCACGGTGCTGGTGTCATGTTCCTTGGGCTGCAGCGCCGGTCCAGCCTAGGCTGGAGCTTTTACGCAGGAACATCTCCTCTGCCTTTCCAGCTGACGTTCAGAAACCCACCCACAGGCCTCATCCCTGTCCTTCTCTCCGCCTGAGCCACAGACTACCCACAGAGGCTGGGGTGATCCACAGGTCCAATCACAGACACACACCCTCAAGTGGGCTGGGGATGGGGTCCGGAGGGAAAGGTCTGAATGCGCTTTGCTTCCGCGAGCAGCCATTAAATCCCCCCCATACCCAAGGCCTCCCTACTTCAGGGACATGTGCATTCCAGGCCCCTGGCTCATGACCCCCCACCCCCCAGTCGGCGCTCCCACCTCCTCGGGGCATGTTTCTGTGACTCCATCCAAACAGCTCTCTCTGAGCAGAGAGGTTTAGCTCTACGAAGATTCCTAAAGCCATCAGGATAGGTTTTCTTGCCAAGACATCTGACAACTGACCTATTTTTAAAGTTCCAACCAATAATCTTTTAAAAAACACAGCCAAGGAGACAACGACCAAAAAAAGTAATGGGGCCAAGATGAGGTTTCTGTTTTCCAAACAAGCCAGAGTCTACCCATCCGAATATATAATAGTTTCCTCAAAGTGGTCCCCTTCGGACGTCTTGCCCTCCGTCCACGGAGCTGCATTTGCTCAATACAGGTTTGCAAAGTCCCGTAGAATAGCCTTTGGTTGGCACAGAGCCTTGAGCATAATGTTCCCAAGTGTTCAAGTGGCAGCCCTACTGTGTGCTGGGTTCCCTTTAGGCCCCGATGGTCCTGGAGGTCAACTGAACACGACCTTTCCCAGCAACGTGCTCTGGGCAGAGAAGGGAGGAGGAAAAAGACACTGGATTTTTTGAATACGCACTGACTGGTCTGCCAGCTTTCAATGTGTTGCCTTTGATACGCAGACGCACAAAAGTCCTCTTCAACACAGAGGCTGAGAGGCTGAGGGGCTAAGCACTTAGCCAGAGTCACCCAAGCTGGAAATGACAGAGCTGGAGTTGGCCCAGGCTGCCGCCCCCACCCCCAGCTGCCCACCTCAGCCGCCCTCCAGCCGATTGGCTCAGGGGGGCTCCATCCGCCTCTGGGACCCCGGGTAGGAGCCTGCCACGTGTGTGTCTTACTCCAAGTCTGACATCCAAGTGCCTCCTGTTTACCCTTTCGTCAAGAGCCTTTTGCAAGCCGGGCAGCAGGGAGAGCTTCTCCAGATACGAAACAGGCCCCTTCACGTCAACGTCGACAGACATGCCCTCAAACACATCGGCACGAACCTCACTTAGTCATAAAGGCAACCGGCCACCAAGACCGGTTCTTATGGAGCTGAAAGGCAGGAGCAGCCCAGGTGTCCTCGGACGGAAGAGTGGGTGACCTGAGGGGGCCCACCGACACCCCGGAATATTACTCAGCTTCTAAGAGGAAGGAAGGGCCACTACTGCCTTCACACGAGGAAACCTCGAGGCCTTTGGGCCAAAAGCAGTATAGTCCATTGTAAAAATAGATCCCGTGTGATCCCACCGTGGGAGGCACGTGGAGTCAGCCACAGAGACAGGAAGCAGAATGGTGGTTCTCGGTGGGGGAGGGGAGCGTGGCTGTTTCCCCGGGGCCGGGGTTTCTGTGGGGGGAGACGACAAGGTCCTAGAGGTTGATGGTGGTCAGGGTTACACAACGGTGCAAACGCATGCAGCGCCACGGAAGTGCAGGTTAAAAGGGCTGAAATGGTTAATTTTTTTTAAAGAATTTATTTATTTATTTGACAGAGAGATACAAGCAGGCAGAGTGGCAGGCAGAGGGAGAGGGAGAAGCGGGCTCTCTGCTGAGCAGGGAGCCGGATGCGGGACTTGCTGGGATCATAACCTGAGCTGAAGGCAGCCACTCAACCGACTGAGCCACCCAGGCGCTCTACAACGGTTAATTTTAGGTTCTGTATGTTTTACAGTTTTTAAAACCTAGCTGCTTCTCTCTGGGGGGAAGGGTGCACGTTCTTGCCCCCAGAGTTACGGCAAACACTTCTGTAAGATCCATTTCATCTACTCTCTTCCCAGCCTCAGGCCATAGGCCCTCTGATGACCTTCAGAGAACCTTTAGGACCCGAAGGCTGTGGCTGGGCGGGGCTGGGGAGGGCTCGGTGTGGGTGTGCTAAAACCAGCCTCAGGAAACCCCCAAGTGCTCACGAATGCCTCAGCCTGGGCCTGAATCAGGCTTCCTTCCTGAAGCCAGGAAGGGGAGGACTTAGAATGGCAGACCGACCCCCCTGCAAAGCAGCACCTTGCCTGGCGCCTTTGGCCTGATGCAGAGCAGAGCCAAGAACTCTACTGGAGGAGGATGAACAGAACCTGCTCACCTGAAGGCCAGTGTCTTCCGGAAAACTGCTCTCGAGAATGACCCAACACATAATAACGCCGTCACGCCAAGCGCCCTGTCTACGCTGCCCCCCTCTCCCCACCATGTCATTGTACTGAATGAGTTCAAGTTACAAGGACCCCAAACGAAAAACCAAGCATGGAGCAGTGTGGGGAGCTGCCCTAGCTCCCCCCATCTTGGTGGCCCCCATCCTGAAGGCCCAGCCCCCCTCCCCCTGCCAGCCTCGGCAGCGCTATGTTCTGGGCTCCAGGGTACCATCGAAGCCCCAGTGGGTGACTAACTAAGGGCCAGTGGGGGAGCAGTAACAGCCCTGGGGAGACAGGGATAAAAGGCCTGCGAGGGGATTAGTGCTCATCGAGGACCTACTGTGCGCAAGGCGCTGTACCTTTATTCCTCACAGAGCCTTCACACCCTGTGATTGTCATATTTTTTAAAAAAGATTTTATTTATTTATTTGACAGAGAGAGATAGAGAGTACAAGTAGGCAGAGCAGCAGAGGGAGAGGGAGAAGCAGACTCTCCGCTGAGCAGGGAGCCCGATGCGGGGCTCGATCCCAGAACCCTGGGATCATGACCCGAGCCGAAGGCAGCCGCTTAACCGACTGAGCCACCCAGGCCCCCCTGTCACATTTTTAAGAAGAAATTCAGCAATACGCCACCGGGCAGCAATACGCCACCGGGGAGCTAGGATCCCCCATGAGTCACCTGACCCCGAAGTTTACACTCATTCTATGACGCTCAGTGGCCTCTCAGAATGAGGAGTTCTGGAGGTGTTTGTTTGTTTTGCTGTTTTGTTTTGTTGGTTTGGGGGTTTTTTTGTGGGGGGAATCCTGCTTGCTGGGCTCCCAAAGTTCTCCAAGTTTTCCATAGACTGCGGCCCAGACCAGTTTTCCATCTGGGTAAAAAGAACATTATCATCCCAGGGCTACGTCCCAAGTCACGTGCGGTGGTGGGAAGAGATCTCATAAACCCAAGTCCCAAAGCCTCTTTAAATAAATAAGAAAGTGGAAATCACTTTTAAAGGGGTAAGCTTCGGCAGAAAGCACTCTGGCTCCCCAGCCGGAATCCTTAACGTAAACCAGTGCGGATCCTCCCCGCTCTGCACCCAGCGGCCGAGGCTTAGTCGGCCCCCTCCGAAGCCTGTGTCCTCGGGCCTCGTCGAGGGCTCCCTGTGCTGGCGGTGTCTGCTTGCAGCCTCCTCAAACCACCTCCTGGCTTACCCTCAGGAAAGAGAGCTGGAAATGCCTGCCGTTCAAGAGATTTATCTTTGACTACAGAGTTATCAAAGCCCGAAGTAGCCATGGAAATCTTTAGGTTTCAGGAATATGTTAACTTCTTTAACAGGAAGGAAGGAGGGAAGGAAAGGAAGGAAGGAGGAACGGAAGGAAAGAGGGAGGGAAAGAGGGAAGGGAGGAAAAAGGGGGAGAAGGAAGAAAGGAAGGAGGGGAGGAAGGAGGGAGGGAAGGGAAGGAAGGAGGGAGGGAAGGGAAGGAAGGAGGGAGGGAAGGGAAGGAAGAAGGGAGGGAAGGAAGGAAGAAGGGAAAGAAGGAGGGAGGGAGGGATGGAAGGAGGGAGGGAAGGGAGGGGGGAGGAAAGGAGAGAGAGAGGGAAGGAAAGAAGGAAGGGAACAGTCTCCATGCAACAACCCCGTTTTATGTATTTTTATCAACATGAGCACTGTCTTTCATGTCTCCTTTCCTCTTTTCCCAAGGTGCATCAACAATCAGTAGACAATCAAGTCTCCACAGCTGGCTCCTGAGTCCACAGCTCTGGTCTTGTCCTGGGCGGGGGGTGGGGGGATGCTGGGGGGAGCACAGCAGCAAAATCCCTGATGAGCTGTTCCAGGCCCAACTGTCGCAGCGCCTGGCTGGTCGGGGAACAAAGCAGCGTCTAGTCCTAATTTGGGCGCTGCTTCTATGCAGGGACCTCGGAGCCTGTCGCGGTGACACCCTGCATCAGACTCTTCTGGGGACCTTCTAGGGGCGGACAGCCCCGAGCCCTGTTTGCTCAGAAGGGGACGACTGACTGGGTGCTGGGCCTGGAGGTGGGAGATGCTGAGACTGGACAGCCTCGGGCTACTGGGGCCCCTCCACCAACCCCCTCAACCAGGGGCCTCACCTGAGCACACTGGGAGTGCAGAGATGACCCACGCTGAGAGGCACGGTGGCAGAGTTTAATTTCTGCACTTGAGAACCACTTCCTATGCGGGTCTAGAGACCTCTGCCTGCTCTTACCCGGCCTTTCATGGGGATCCACTGTAAGCAGTGATATCACGAGATGCCCGTTATGCCCCCACAACACACACTCATGCACACTAATGCACACACACACACACACACAAACTGGTAACCGAAGTCTTGCAAACCAGGACGTCGCACTGCTCTGTGCAAAGCCCCCTGAGAGGTCCATTCTGCGCTCCTGCATGAACGCCCACTGGCTATGACCACGGGATTCTGACCCCATTACAGGGTTACCATCTGTGGTTTCACCACTGCTGCGAAGGCTCCTGCAGCCAGTCCCACCTTTCCGAGCTAACCTCGTGGGCTGACAGCATGGGTCAGACCGAACATACCCATCAGGGGGTTGGTTTCTAGCCCATTCCCCGGTTCTGGACAACCCCTACTTCCCCATAGAGCCCCACACCGGTGCTCTGAGGATAATTCACACCATCTGAAGGCCTTGTCCCTGTGGGTTCCCCCGGCACACACGGCTCGGTTTGTCTTCAAGGGCAGCCGTGAAAGACCTCAACTGTGTGTTCCCAGAACCATTGATAGCAGCCTTTAAGACAGCGCGGAGGATGGGAGAAGGGTCAGAAGACTAAAGACGGGTAAATATTTGTCTCCTGCTTTTTGCTACGATGGACTCTGGAAGTTTCTGCTGCTTGGATTATAGAACAAGTGATTTGTGAACATTTACAGGGAAGAGCAGAAGTCACTGACAGTCTAAATGGGTTCAGTAAGGAAAAGTCTCAACAAACCAAACTCATTTCTACTCCTGTGGCAAGCTATAAAACCAGAAAGAATACCACGGGGATCGTGTTTAGATCTCCTCGAGTTGCAGGAGAAAACAGACATAATTCTGCATCAGAGTGGGGTTGCACAATTTTGAAGGAATCTGAGCTACACTCCTGGAGGCTGCTGATCCCAGACTGTTCGTTAGGAGCCTCGGGGAATGCTTCTTGGAGGATCCCAGAAGGTTCCTTGCTGAGTCTAATCCTGGTCAACCTCCCTGTTGCTGACTGCTCTGATGGGTGAATGAACAGCTGAAGTCCTGATTGGGGTGGAGTGCCTTTGATCATGACTGATAAGAGGCCTTCACATTCTACCAAGGCCAGTTGTGTAGCTCACCTGGTTCCAACCTCCCCAGGCAGGGGGCCACGTCTCATTACACTCCCTGTGCGGCTGAAGAAACTCACAATTTCTCAGCATCTGCCAGGCTGACATTCTGCAGGGAGGACTTCTTTGCTCCTCTGCCTACTGTTAAAGGTTAGTATAGCTACACTCCTTGCCTCGCCCCACAAAATGCCAGCAGCGCTCCCCTTACAGCTGTGATGGAAAAAGAGGTCTCCAGACATTGTCAAATGTCCTGGGTGGGGGGCAAAATCACCCTGGTTGAAACCCAAGGGCTTGGTCGAGGTCCAGAGTTAAAAAAAGGTGCTGGGCCAGTTTCTGAATCCAAGGCTCACTTCTTCCTATGCTCTCAAAGAAGCTGGGAGGAATGATGAGTAAGACGAATCGTAGAAACCAAGACTCAGAATGATCTTGACTGAAGTGCTAGGCCAACATCAATAAGAAAAGAGCCCGAAGGTGCTTGTGTGGCAGCAGTGAGGGACGGCAGACTGCATGGGAAGGGACGGGGGTCAGCCTCCAGCTCATGGGCAGCAGTCCTGGCATCTCCCCCGACCCCCAACCCAGCCCCTCCTTGCCCACGGCACCCAACCCCCAGACACCTGCAGACCCCTCACTTCCCCCTGGAGAACCAGCCTCTGCCCCAGCCTCGCCCCACCCTTCTGAGGAGGCCGCTGGGCAGTAAACTGGCAGACAGATGGCAGGAAGGAAGAGAGGCGACAGGGAGGGAAGGGTCTGGGGAGAAGTGTGGGCGGGGAGTGGAGAACCCAGGGCAGGGCTCACAAAAGGCGGTGAGGCCCACAGGCACTCAGGGAGAGTAAGGACGAAGCAAGGAAAAAGGGAGGGCAGAAGAAATGCAAAGGGATCCAGCCCAGGAAGGGGGGAACAGAAGGAAGCAGAGCAGGGGGAGGGCTGGCCTCACCCCAGACTCTCCCTAGCCCCCAATTCTCATTCCCACCTATACTGTTGCCTACTCCCCTGCGCATCCCACTCCTCCTCCAGAGCACCCGCTAAACCCAATACCCACCCAGGAACGACCCACCTGGGAGTCTTCGGAATCCAATACACTTGGTTAAAATCCTGGCTCTACCCATTAGTGGGATTTGGAGCCAATTATTTAATCTCTCAGAGCCCTATTTTCCATTTCTAGGAATGGAATACAATAACACCACCTTCCTAAGTTCTGCTCATGGGATTAAATGAGAATTAGATCTGCTCCAGGCAAGTGTGCTCCAGTAGCTAGCGTCAGTTATGACGGGAGGCCCTGGTGGGCCAACCGGGACCATGGGTCACTACCCTGAAAGCCCGTCCCTGCATGGGAAAAGGTGAAGGCTCAGAGAAGGCATGCCGGGCCCAGACTGTCTCTTCTCTTTCCCGAGGACACCATTTTCTCATTGGGAACATTCACTGCTACCATGTCTCAGGGTCCCTTTGGTGACAAAGTGGCCATTAAAGATAATGGACTCCCTTCAGAGAATTCAGGGCCGGCAACGGCAATGAGAAAAATCCACAACACAAAAGGTTAACATCCGGTGAGGGCCCTGAAGAGTTTCTAAGTATTTGTCACACCGACTAAGGTCACAGAATCTCAGAGCTGAGACACCACGGAAATAGGGTGGCCTGTGCCTCCCCAGGAGGCCTGAGTACTGTGGGTAGCCTCCCAACCACCTTGGGGGGGTGCTGGACACCACCTGTGCCCACTCCCAGGAAGATATCCTAGGCATGGATCACACTCAGTGGAGCCAGTCTCTTGCAGGAAGGATGGGGACAATGTCCCCAGTTAAAGAGAGGACATATCCTGATGTTCGTTCATCCAGGCCTCCTGGGAACAAACCATACACTAAACAAACTGGTTCGCTTGAATTCGTGAGGTGTTAATTTCTGAGAGCAACTAAATACGGCCCATCGGACCAGAAGACACAGCCACGCAACTCAAAGCTGGTAGGTCCAGGAACAAACCCACTGAATTCAGGCTGCATGCCCGTCACAACTTACTTAACCTTTTGGGATCTGTTTCCTGGTCTGCCGGATGACGGAGATCGACGCAAGGCGTGATGCATTTAGTCTTTGGCCAACAGTCAACCAACGTGAGGTGTCTTTCCTCTTTCCGTCCCCCAAGAAGCAAATCTGAAAACATGCCAAGTACACAGTGCAGAATACACGAGAAAGAGCACTTTCCCCCTTTCAGGCAAGCGAGCGCTGCAAAGGAGCTGGGTAGTGAGGGAAATAGTTTCCTCCTCTCACCACCCCTCGGCCTGAAGTCAGGTGGGGGAAATCCTTATGCACCTGATTACCCAACTCAGCCAACCAGGGCTGCCAGGAACACATCTGGAACCAGCCATGCCCTGTGACAGGGCGCTCAGCAAGGGCCGGGGAGGGGGGCGTCTCCCGGGTGACCTCACACAGCCCTGAGGGGTTAGGATAGAGAGATGATGGGCTCCCCACGCTGAGTGCTCAAGAGGGAGAGTAAGCCCCAAAACCAAGCCCCAAAGGGAAGGCAGAATTTGTCAATATGGCCAGCCCCTGCTACACGCTCCCCTGCAAAAGTGCCTTACCCACACTCACGAGAGCTAAAGCATCTCTCCAGAGATTGCTCCCGGGGAGGGTTCTCTGACTCTCTGTCAGGGCAAGCAAGAAGAGCCAGCAGATGTGTCTTCACCCCTGGCTGCTAAGGGGTCTCCGAGAGGCAGAAGCCCCCTCTTGCGGCAGCCCCGGGGGGCAGGGCTCGGGCACAGCGCTCTGCAGACCGTTGCGTACCGGTGACGCTAGTCGGGGGCAGGCCAGCTCTGTGGGCTGAAAGCAACTCTGGGTCTGTCTGCACGATCGGCTGCTCAGATGGTGTTTTCTGTCCCCTAAATGTCACGGGGGTAACCGTCAAGGAGCCAGAGGGCCCACCCGCCTTGCCCACCAGCCAGAGCCCCCGGCACAGTGCCTGGCATAAGGCGGGCAGCTGGGACATCTTGGCTGATGCAAAAGCTGAGAAAGGTCCCGGGCTCTTTAGGGCCCCTAAAGCAGTTACAGCTCCTTTCTGGAGTGAACACAGCTGACCCGAAGGCCCAAGGTACAAGCGACGAGAGCCTCCGCTAAATGCACGTGGGTGCCCTTGAGTGGAGGCTCACCCTGGCAGGACCACCAGGCGGGAAGGTGCATACCTCTGCATTTCCTTCTGCCTCTCCTGGACTCAGAGTGGGGCCCAGCCAGACCTCGCCTGGAAAAGACAAGAGGCCTAGGGGACAGGCACTGCTCCCTCACGGGTGAATGGGTCATTACCAATCCATCGGCAGCTGGAGAAGAATGGCAAAGACTCTTCCTCCGGGAGGCCCAGCCCAATGCGAAGGAGCCCCTGACTGAGGTCAGAGCAGGAAGAGGAAAAGCATCGTCGGCAGGCAGTTCTGGAAAGCAGCATCCCCGATGAGGCAGGCTTTCACCGCTCAGCTCCGGACCTGGCTTCTGCTCCGTCCTGCTGACTCAGGACGCACTCATCTGCTGACCGTCCGCAGCCAGAGCCCCGGGCTGCTGCCTTGTCCAACCTGTCGCCCTTACTTGCTTCAGATGAAGAAGTCTGAGTTTGGCAACTCAGGGAAGAGCTGGAAGCCAGCATCAATCTGGAGTCGTCCGGAAGCTGCACTGGGGAAGGCCCAAGGAAGAGCGGACGGCCAGGAGCACTGCCTCCTGGTCTCCTCGGGCTCCGTGACCTCGGCACGGCCCTCCAGCCTCCTCTCCCTCCCACCATCCCCTATAAGGAACAGCCTTGGCTTTCTTCTTTTTAAAAAGATTTTATTTGAGAGAAAGACAGAGAATGAACAGGGGGAGGAGCAGAGGGAGAGGGAGAAGGAGGCTCCCCGCCGAGCAGGGAGCCCCCCACAGAACTCGATCCCAGAACCCTGGACATGACCTGAGCCAACGGCAGACGCTTCACTGCCTGAGCCCCCCAGGCACCCCCACCTTTGGCTTTCTAACATGCTGATGGTAAGGACCCATAAGGAGGGCAGGAAAGTGTCAGCCAAAAGGCACGTACCCACAGGGCCATCTGTTGAGCAGTGTTCTGGCCAGGGTGACAGGAGGGCGCAACAGGACACTGGGAACAGGACCTGAGGTTCCCGGCACCCCCAGGGCCCTCGTGGGCCACTGATGACACCCACTCCAGAATCTTAACAGTCTGCCCCAGGAGGCATGGTAGGGCACAGCACTTAAGGACCCAGACTCTGGCGCCAGGTGGCCTGTGTTCACATTCTAGAATTTTCTCACACTTGAGAAGCTACTCAACCTGCCTCTGTTTCCTCACTTGCAGAAGAGCTATGTGAACAATGCTTCCCTCACAAGGCCTTTGTGAGGACTGCAGAAGCTACAATGTTTGAGCACTTAGCATGCTGCCCAGTATGTAACGGACACTCAGCAGTGAGCCGATCTCATCTGTCGGCTCTCTGAAAGATGCCCTTGCTGAGAGACTCCCCACGGCACCTGGTGCAGCACAGCCTCGTTCATGTAAAAACAAAACAATCAGTACCACTTACCATGTGGGCGAGGCACTTTACATAGACCCAAGGCAGGACAGATTATCACAGAAAATGAGTATCTTGACTAAAATGGTATTAGTAACTGCCCAGGCCAGGATTGAAACTTGTCCTTGGACTACAGAGCCTGCCTCTTCTTCCCATCAGCTAACTTGCCCTGCCTGCTGAATACAACCTCCTCTGCACAGGTCGAGAGGGGGACCATACAGCAGCCAAGCAAGAGAGAACGAACACCAAAGGAGAAGCTGAGGGGCATCAAAAGAAATTCACTATCCTGAACAGGTCTGTGTCTTTCTCTGGATCTAGGTTCCTCACCTGCAGCTTCCCCACTGCCCCTGGTTTGTTTTTTTTTTTAATTTTTTAATTTTTTTAAAAGATTGTATTTATTTATTTGAGAGAGAGATATCACAAGTAGGCAAAGCAGCAGGCAGAGAGAGTGGGAAGCAAGTTCCCTGCTGAGCAGAGAGCCCAACGTGGGGCTCAATCCCAGAACCCTGAGATCATGACCTTAGCCAAAGGCAGAGGCTTAACCCACTGAGCCACCCAGGCGCACCGCCCCCCTCCGTTTTTAGATCACACAGGGCATCACAGGGTTGCACATAGCACCTTTGAAAAGACAGAGTGACGGAAACCATGGGGCAGTGGGGCAGTCGGAAACCGGGATTGTGGACATAGAGGGGGATAAATCTTCTCGAGAAGCCCCAGCTGATTCTTCACATGAACACGCCTCCAAGAACCTCATACGTTCTTGGCACTCGGATCGGAAGCCAGTCTGTGCAAGCCTTTGAGGCTCCCTGCTAGATCAGCCCAACTCCCGATGTTGGAAGAAGGATCACTTCTGCCAACAGAAAGGACCAGCCCAACAGGAGGACTCCTACCGGGCTCTGCAGGCTCTATGGTCTTGCTAGCGGCTCTACTTCAAAAAGTTGACTTTTCCCATTTTTTTTTGGAGAACCTCAAGTCTTAAGCTCCGTGTCGGCATGGCCAGGATTACTAGGGCTAGGGAGCCTTGCCAGAGCCCGCTGCTGGCTGGGCCTGAAACGAGCTCACGGCAGAGGCCCTCACGGACTCACGCGGTTGGGATGACAGGGCTCAATGTCACAACCCACTGAACCCTGCCACCCCACCTCACAGCATCAGCACGGAAACACTCCCGAGTTCTGTTGGACAGTCAGTGCCAAACAGCCATTTCCGCCCCCCCCCCCCCCCACCCCCTTTTTTTATCACCCCCCCCCCCCCCACTCCTCTAACACTCCCTGCACACCCAGCGAGGCTCAGAAAAGGCCGGAAACACTTCCCTAAGACCAGAGAAAATACCTGGGAGCAGGAGGAGACAAGAAGACCGCACCAGGTGTATGTTAAACAGGGAAACTACTTCCAAACTGAAAGACCCAGGCGATGGGCCCCCTATTGCCCCACAGTGAGGCACCCCCCAGAACCAACTTGCTCTTCTCAGGGCCTCACGATCCGTCCCACGAACAGGCAGGGCACCTGGCGTCGCCGGCCACACTCACACGGGGACCACAGCCCAAGGGCCATGAGTGGACTCTAGGAAACCCAAGCGCTGCACTGGGGCCTGGGCAGGCGGCGGTGAAGCCCCCTGAGCGGGACGGGACCTGCCCTCGGGGAGGCTGGGTCACCGCAGCCAACCGGGAGCGCATTTCGGGGGCGCATTTTCCTGTGACTGGCCCTTACCCCAGCCCCCGGCCTGAAGGGACCGGGACCGGAACGACCTCACCCCTTTCTAATCACTCCCCGTAGCCCGCGGGGAGAGAAGCTGCGCGGCCATGCCCCTGCGAGAGGTGGTTTAAGGTCACAACGGTAAAATCCCGCAGCCAAACGTGCCCTGTTTCAGCAACTTCCACAATGATGTGTAACAGAGAGCCGAGGGCTGAGCCCGCAGGTCTGAGCCCCGGGGAGCGGCCGCGAGGACGCAGGGGGCAGTCCCGGCGGGGCAGAGGCAGGTGCGCGCAGAGCCCCCAGCCCGGCCGGCGCCGCAGCCCCTGCCCCAGAGCAGCGGCCTGCAGCCCTGCAGCCCTCCGCGGGTCGGGGGCTCCGGAGTCGGGGGACCCGGGCCAACCAGCGCCCCCAGGGCCTTCCGACGGGCGCGGCCCCCGCCCCTTCCCACCGCCCACGCGCGGAAACGCAGCCCGCGCGGCGCGGCCTCCCGGCATGCTCGGCGGCGGGGGCGCGCGCCCGCGTGGTCACGTGAGGGGCGGCCGGCCCGTCGGTGGGGCGCGGTCACGTGACAGGCCCGGCCACCGCCCCCTCCGGGGCCTGGGGGCCGCGCAACGCTTGTAGTGGGCAGCACAGATGTCTGTGGCGTTCCCACCGTCGGTGGCCTAGCAGCCCCCCGTTTCAGGCCACGTGGGCCGAATTACTCAACGAGTCCCCGGGTCCTTCCTCGTGCTTCTGAGCCCCGGGGCAGCGCAGGTGGTGGGTCCCGCTGCGAGTCCCAGTGAGGCCAGAGACGCGCACCCGCAACCCTGATCCTGTCTCTTTGGGTCACACGGCCCTGCAAAGGCCTCGGGCTGCAGATCTGCGTTGCAGGGGGGGAGGAATAAGCCTTGCCCACTGCCTTTCCCGGCCCCCCCCCACACACCCCCCATGATCTTGGGAGAAGCCCAGCTTAGGCTGAAGGTAACATTCTTTGCCGTGTAAAAAAAAGGAGCCAGGAACCGAATGAGTAGAATAAACATTAACAGCACAAGCACCTTAGAAAAATCTGTTCAGCGTGCCCAAGATACTAATGACCAATTATTAACTCCATATACGTTAACTCTTTTAAAGATCATTGTGTCATCTGGGCTAGCCACACCCCAACAGCCGGCAGACCTGGTCCAAGTGGTGCCCATATCCTTAGAGGAGTGAGGCCGGAGGGAAAAAACCCTGCTAGTTTTTTTCCCCCTGGGTCATTATGAAAATGTCACTGAAATTCGTCTTCCCGGGAGGTTTTCTGGGGGAATGCAACATTGTGTCACTCTGGAGAAACAAACAGAAAGACTGTGACAAATGTCCTGGAGGCAAACAACAGGACCCGGGAGAGAGTTCACACCGGCTTGAAACAAAGCAGTGCATCCTTCTGGCAACCTTAACCGCCAGCTTTTTTTTTTTTTTTCAGAGACGGTTGGCTACTTAAACATTCCCTGATGGATGGTCAGCAGCACAGTGCCCAGGCCAGTGTGAGGGCCTTGGCCTTTGCAGGCCACACAGGACAGCTTGAGACTTCTCACAGTTTCAGCTTCACTTGAAACCTGGAGTTGGAATACGTTTTCTTAAAGTTGTTGACTCCTTTCGCACTGTGACCCAAATGCCTCATCAAACTTAAGAGTTGGGAAGGAGAGCTACCAAGCAAGATTGTTTGCAGGGCTCTTAAAAAGAATCACAGCCTGACTCCTGCTTGGTCCAAAGTGTTCCATGTTCAGAGAAACAGCACAACACCAGTCACTATGGTAAAAGCAGACCCAGAGGCTCCCTGCCCCCGGTTACTCTCCACACAGCAGAATCAGTCCAAAATTTCATAGAAGATTGAGTAGTGAAGTCCTCTATTTCTCACCCCACCTTTTACAGAAACCTGGCAATGAGAGGGAGGGAAGAGACTTCACAAACATAAAATTGGGGTTCACAACTCTGATTCTCTCCCCCTGCCTTCCCCGTCCTGTCAACTTCGAGTCAAATCCAAATATCCCGAAGCATGTCTGTGCCTATCTGCGCACATCCCTCCTGCCTCCGACCAGAAAGACCTGTATCTGTGACTGCCTCCACCCCTATTCCAAGAGGCTGGGCTGGCCTCGATGCTGGGGCTGTGGGCATCTCCCCTCCAGCTACCGTGAAACCAGGCTGTGAGGTTTTTCTTGATCCTGAGAACAGATCTTTGAGCCGCTCCTTGCAACTCCCTCTCAAACAGGTCATTTCAGGAATTTGAAAAGTCCCTGGAATTGAAGCAAAGCCTCTTATCCAAGCCCAGAAGTGCTGGGAAAGCACTTTGATCAACCAGAAGAGATTTTCCGCCCTCTCTCCCAACTCCTGAGCACCCATTCACTCACAAAACATCACCCTACTGGCCTGTTTTTTCTTGTTCCCAGCAGTTGAGGGCTAAGGCTGATAGTGGCTGGGGCGTCTGGGTAGATGTTCCCCCACCCCCTTTCTGTGACTCCAAGGTCAAAAAGATTTCACAAGCCTCCCCCCCACCCTCCCCACCCCACAAACCTGAAAGATTTCAATTGTTTCAGTTAGAGGGGGTGCAAAATTTTAACGAGTCAGGTTCAGGGATACAACTGCACTATCACAAAGTTAAACTCAACCCTGAAAAATAACAAACAGCTAACAAATAACAAATACCTGATAGTGAAACCCTTTGAGGGCTGGACAGCTGTTTCCTCCAAGTAAATACCAGTAGCTTCCTTTCCCCTGTTTCCATCCCTAGGTTCCTCGACTGGAAATTTTCTACAGCTTGCTGAAAGGGAGCTCAGAGATCAACAAGTCTTTGGGTTCTAAGGCTATGGACAATAGCTGGAGTTGAGATGGGCTTTCAGCCACAGATGTCCTAAAAGAGCCCGAAGAATGGTCTGCGAAGTATGCATTTCTCTAGTGGAGAGGGTACACCACTCTCAACCACTTTCCAAAATGACACAAGAGCCAAAGGGGGTTTGAAACCACTGACCTGGTCTAGCTCTTGGGTTTCAGAGAGGAGCCCCAGAAACCTCAGTGGAGGGCTCCAGGTGACCAAGCAAATTATATGTCATCTCTAAAGCTGGTTGGGGACCGTGGGAGGAGGAGGACACCACAGGAGCCAACAGACCTTTTCCCTTACTAATTACAAGGATTCCAAGAAGTTTCCAGCCGCCACTCTGTCTGGCTTTCAGGACCTGGGTGTGTCGGTCCCTGCCCTGCTGCCAAGGTGTGCAGATGGCCAGGAGACTGGGGGTGGCTGGATGTGGCCGGGAGCCCGCTATCTGACAGCCAGGCACCTGCTCGGAGCCCGGTGCTCCCTGGGAATTCAAAAAGAGGTTTTTCAGAAAACCCCTTCTGAGGGCAAGGCCCAGTCCAGTCCTCTAAGAACCCAGCCAAAGGTTGGCTGCATAAGAAACATGAGTCAAAACCATCTCCCTCAAAGACTAGCGTGTCCCTACTTTCAGGCCAGCATCATTAAGACCAGGTTCACAAGGGGCAAAAAAAGGTCTATCAGAGTTAAGTCAGAACGGAAACACGGCCACCAATAAAGCAAGATTTTAAGAGCAAACCATAGAACATATTTTTAAACAGCAGTTGAGAGCTTGCTCTATAAAAATGCTGGCAACTCACGCCGTCGCTACCGGAGGGCAGTGGCTCGGTGGGAAGCAGCAGGAGTTTACACAGGAATCATTAAAAGGCCGTCATTGCAAGGAAGCATGGAGAGTCCCACTTGAAAACTCCAGAATTACACAGACTTGAAGGGACAATCAGACAGCAGCAGATACAGAGAAAAGCCAGTGGCGCTGGAAGAATGACTTTGCATATGAGCCCATCGTTGGTCCAGTCTTTCCGGGGAGGACGGGGACAATAGGAGGCGGCTGCTCATTGTTCTTGGGTGCTGAGGACAACATCCCCAAGCAGAACACTTCCCAAGGAAGCAACCACGGGGAAAAGAGAAAGGTAACGTTTACGAAAATGCTAGTGGCTGCCGATGGCAACAGGGAGCTCGAGGACGTAACTACAGCAGCAGAGGTTCAAGCCCCGACTTGGGAATCAGACGGCACTGCGTTTCTGGATGCTCGTTTGCCTCCTCTGAAAATGGGCAGCTATAAGATTAGGAAAAGCAATCCATAGAAAACACTCTGAGCTATGCCTGGCACATAAGTACTTGGTAAAAATTTGATGGTGGGGTGCCTGGGGGGCTCAGTTGGTGAAGCGTCTGCCTTTGGCTCCGTTTATGGTCCCAGGGTCCTAGGATCGAGTCCCACTTTGGGTTCCCTGCTCAGCGGGGGAGTCTGCTTCTCTCCCTCTCCCTCTGCACTCTCTTTCTCTCAAATAAATAAAATCTTAAGGAAAAAAAAAAAAAAGGGACGCCTGGGTGGCTCAGTTGGTTAAGCAGCTGCCTTCGGCTCAGGTCATGATCCCAGCGTCCTGGGATCGAGTCCCGCATTGGGCTCCTTGCTCGGCAGGGAGCCTGCTTCTTCCTCTGCCTCTGTCTACCACTCTGTCTGCCTGAGCTCGCGCGTTCTCTCTCTCTCTAAAAAAAATAAATAAATAAATGAAAATATTAAAAAAAAAAAAAAAAGAATGGAGGGGGGAAAAATCAGTGCAACCACCAGCCCTTTCTAGGACAAGGAGGGGGACGGACGGAGGGAGGGGTCTGATTTTGTTTGGGTGCCTCTCTCCCCCCAAGGGAACTCAGAAAATGTGTGTCCTGAGCTACTGCTAAGTGCTAATGGTCTTGAGTATTCTCCTGCCTGAGGCTGACTCAGGCACAGCGTGTGACCTGTTCTGGTCAGCAAGACACAGGGATGCTTGCCAGGGCATGCTCTGGGAAAGATGCTGAGACACAAGGAAGGGCCATCCCCTCCTCTTCCTCCACAAGATGCTCCAGTGTCCACACGGGACACCTAGACCAGCGGCGGCCATCCTGTGATCCCAAGAGCGGCTGAGGCAATGGACATGGGCCCCTGAGTGACTCTGAGCAGCCCCGAATTACGCAGAGCTGGGGTGTGTGGGGGGGAAACCTCTGCTGGGACTTACTCTTGAAGGTGTAATAACACATTTGCTTTGTTGTTCAAGATGGCAGAGTGGCGGTTTTCTGTTCTGTGCAGCTGGGTGCATCTTCACAAATAAGGCGGGGCAGGGGTCCTCCAGTCTCTGGGCCTCATGGGTTCTGCCAGGACCCATCATCAGGTCCCATCCTGGGGGACAGCTGAGGGGCAGTGGAAGAAGGAAAGGCACCGTGTGTCCCCACTGTACCAGCCTAAGGATGACCTTGGATGGTATGGCGAGCCGGTGACAGCACTGGGCAGCAGGTCCCCGGACATCTGGTCCCTCGTAGGGCACCTCCTGACCCCCAGCGCTCCCAGTTCTGGAGTCCCCCATTTCACGAAGGCTGTGACAACCGCCCTCCAGAGCGGGCTGCTGGGGAGAGCACGGGACACCCGGGGGAGTCTGAATTGCAGATGAACGATGAGGTCCTTCTGGGTACAAATGTGTCCCCTGTGGGAGGCTTTTGTGCCTCTGCTCCAGCTGTCGCTTTCTGCCAGGTACCTGCCTAGGGACAAAGGCCCCCTCGGCATCCAGGCTGTCCTGGGCCTGTGTAGCCTCGTGGGGTCTCCAATGTGTCAGAAGGGCTGGAATGCATTTGATAGCAATAAATAAGAAGTGGCTGATGCTAGAATTGAGAAGGGGGGGTGAGCGTCCCTGGGACCCTGGGTGGAAGTTAGGGAACCATGCACAGTGGCCCCTGACATCCAGCATCCCCCAAGAAGGTCTTAGGTGAAGCAGAAGACCTGATGCTTCCCTGACCTTACCCTGTCTACATGTGAAGCCCCCAAGACTGTCCACGAGCCACAAAACATGGCACTGGGGTTGGGGGTCTCTCACCCTCACCTGTCCCCCGACTGGGCTCAGTCTTTCTCCATCGTCCCCCAGGCAAAGGACAAGGTCTGTGTCATCTGCCTTGTATGGCACTATCCACCAGCTCCTCTGAATGGAGCTTGCCGGAGAGCCCAGCCTCGTTTCCTAGAACCTTGCTTTATGGTCCTGTCTGGGCTTCTTCCGGCATCCTGCCCCAGGCCAGCTCCAGCCCACAGCTGGTCCACACAAGTACCTGCAAAAAAGCAGCTCACGGGCTACGGAAGATTCATGAGCGACCGGCCCCCAAATGCAGCCAAGTCCCGGTGAAGGACAAATTTCCCGGCCCTGCTGCTCTCTGGCCACTGGCTCACAGGCTCCTGGAGAAGATGCTGTGCCAGCAGGTGTGGCCAGGAAGGCAGCTGGGGCTGGGGCAGTCAGAACAGAAGGGACCCTCCTGTGGTGATCCCTTGTTGTCTCTTGCCTTTGTTCTGTCCAGAGACACAAGGAAAACTAACCAGATGCTGCAGGTGTGAACGAGCTCCAGATCATGCAAAAATGCAGGAAAGAGCTGGCGAGAGGGCCACGAGGGGCCACCAAATAGAAATCTTTCTTCTGCAGGTTCTCACTCACCCTGATAGTGTTGCTCCTTTGCTATTTGATGTTTCTGGGTGAATGCAGACCCTCAAGGGACCCAGGGGCCTTACCCCATCTGGTACCCTGGCCAGGGGCAGGGCATCTCCCCTTTCCCACTGGGAACCTGGAGCAGGAATGACTGGAGGCTCAGTTTGTGGCTTTTCTAGCCTGGGGTGGGGCTGGCCAGCATGTCTCACCTGGGACACCAGCATCAGGGACTCAGGAAGCCCTCACCCAGGCCCCTGGTGAGGCATCAGCAGCCGCTGGGCCAGCTGGGGCCCGAGCCCAGGGGCCTCTTTCCTACTCCACTGTGCAGCTGGACTTCATTTACGAAACACACACTCAAAGAATTATTAAGAATTTCAAGGGGCGCCTGAGTGGCTCAGTGGATTAAGCGTCTGCCTTCTGCTCAGGTCATGATCTCTGGGTCCTGGGGTGGAGTCCCACTCCCTGCTCAGTGGGGAGTCTGCTTCTCCCTCTGCCTCTGCTCCTTCCCCACCCTGCTTGTGCACTCTCTCTCTCTGACAAATAAATAAAAGAATCTTTAAAAAGAAAAAAAAAAAAGAATTTCAAGACAGTGACCTCACAGCATTAAACCCCAAGGGTTTGGCCCTGGACGTGAGGGGCCCGCATTGTGCTGGTCACACACCGGGGAAGCAGCCCAGATGTGACCTTGCTCATTAGGAAGGAAAAGAAAGAAAAGGAAGGAAAGAAAGAAAACCAGCCCAAAACACTCTCCGGTGAACTGGTGGTGCTCCATTGCATAAAAAAATCGGGCCAACAGCCCTGTCCCAGGTGACAAGACATTGCCCAGTCTGACCTCGTCCACCTCCCACCGACCACTCTCAGGTCCCTGCACTCCCTGCTGTCCTCTCCAGATCCTGCCAACGTAAAGACTTCCTCGCTATGGCTGTTAACCAGAAAGCACCTGCCCAGCCCAAGAGGGCGTCTAGAAGTTCGGGGAGGGGGGCACGGTGATGACGCACAGGTGCTGGGCAGCCCCAGCACAGAGCTCTCCTGCCCCAAATGCCAACAATGGCCCACTTGGGGAAACTGCACAAGAAACACTGAAGCTTCACAGAGACCTTCCCATGGGGACCTCCCCCTGCTTGTCAGGGAGGTGACAAGTGCCAACAGAAATCTTTCAGGACTACCGTCCATCTTCTCTTCAAGCACTGAGCTGAACCTACCCGGGTGTCTGCCACACACACCCCTTCCTACCCCTACCCCAGAGGTGAGAAGGGGAAGGTGGGGCTTCACCGCAGTCTGGGGCCACTCTGTCCCCCCAGATCAGTTACCAGGAGTTTCCTCGTGGGAGGGTGGTGTTTTTCTAGAAATTAGTGCCCCTCCCTCTTCCCAAGCAACCCCTGCAACTGGGCGGGGGAAGGGATGTTCAGTCTCAAGTGCCACCCAGCCTGGCCCCAGGGGCCTGGGAGAAGGGCTTCAGGAAATTTCTGCGGTGATGTACAGTAAGCCGCCAGGGTGGAAATGTAGCAAGAGTGAGATAGTCGTCGTGGTTTTATATTTAGTACCTGTGTCTTCCGGAGACCTCAACCCCGGGGTAAGAGCAGGGTGAACCACCTTCCTGCCACCCTGGGGGGTGGGCAAGGCTTGGGAGGCAGCCCTTCTCAGAGCCTGATGCTGGGAACTGGGGGGCCCTGGTGAAGTCCACAGCAGTCCGGATCCCTGCTCTCCCAGCCGCCTCGGGCACAGTCTCAGCCCTAGGGGAAGTGAAGGGCAGGCGAGTGCTTGAGGCGGCCCCATGCGAAGTGGGCAGTGGGGAAAGAAGGTGAAGGAAGCCGAGCCACAATACCACCTTGGGGGCCTTCTTGACGGAAACAAATTCCCAGAGCGGGCACATTTGCAAGCACTTCCTGCTCAGCTAAAGCTGTGTGCCCATTTTGCAGCTGCAAAAGCAAAGGTGTGCAAGGGACAGTGGTCTCGGTGGAGGGAGCACTGGGTTAGAAGGAGGGGCAGCTGGCCTCACTCTGGCTGCCCTGACCCTGTGTTCAGCCGTCACCTGTGCCCTTCAGCCCACCTGTCTGTTCAGGCTCCTTCCAGTCTTACATTACCCGGTCCTACTCAGCCTTTAGAAGCTTCTAGAAGGACAAGATCACTTTGCCGCCCTCAGAGTGAGAGAAGAACAGTACAGACTGGGGGTGTGGAAAATGTCAGGGAGCTGCGGCATCCTGGGTGCCCTGGGGTCCCCAACGGAGGAGGGGGGAGCTCACACAACCTGCTTCAGGCGGCAATCAACAAACCACAGGCAGGTCCTCTGCATACCTTTCCACCGCAACCCTTCCCTGGGGGACACATGCGTGCACATCTAGGCCCACCCCCTACACACACATATGCACATATCCACGTGCACGCTCCAGCAAGCCCCCACTACGGGGGAGACTCTGGACCCAGCTGGCTGCTCCAGGCTCCTCCCATCTCTGGAATGCCCCTAACCTCCCAATTCCCAGACAGTAGCTTCCTAATTTTGTCTCCCTTTGAATCAAGGCCTGTGCCCACCCCCACCCCCACTTCTGTCCACCTCACTTGCCCTAGCTCCCTACACACGGTGGTGAAAACTGGTTCAGAAATTGAGTGGAAACCAGGTTTGGAGAGAGCAGGTCACTGGGGAGGGACATGGCCAACAGCTGGTATTTTTAGTTCTGTTTTTCTAAGACGTCTGTGCCCCCTATCAAGGGGTGACAAGGCCTGTGTCCTTCCCACAGGTTTCCGGTTTTATCCCATTTTAGATCCACCACAGCCAGGCTCTGTCTCTATCTCCACACTCCAGGGCCTGGGACCAAGTCACGGTCTGAATGAGTTTCCAATGCGAAAGATGCTTCCTGGTTTTATAAGGAATTTGCTCAGGACTTCTGAAAGCATCCTGAAGGGCGTCAGTCACGTCTGCTCACACCCAGTGTGTTCCACTATCTCAAAACAGCCCGTAAATCTATGGTTCACGAAGGACGCCATCTTGCTCAACCCTTGGCTTGGGTTGAAAGCCGTTCTGTTTCCTACAGTAACAGCCAGGGAAAGCGTCTGGGGTCTAAGTAACCACAGATGTCCCGATCCACTACTCCCTCCTTACAGACACAGCCCAGTGCATCCAGGCCCTGTTTACTTGAACACTTTCTCCCACGCCCAACATCATAACTCTAAGAACGAGGGCTCATGACCTGGTCCTAACCCATGAGGACCTCTTTGATTTATTTGGAAAATCAAACTCTTTTGGAATCCTGATGGTCCACTTTTCTCTTTTCGCTCAGCAGTTTGTCACTGAGCCTAGTAACAGGCCATTCATTCTTTGAAGCCAGGCTGGGAGTCTCTCAGAGCCAGGGCAAGTGGCCCACACTCCCACGGCTCAGGTACAGGCTTTGGACATCAGGGCTGTCCCCCAGATATTTCTAGTTCTTCTCCTGGACACATACATGGTAGGACTCGATGCCCCTGTCCCCTTCAAGTTAGGTGAGGACACATCACTTGCTTGCCCAACTAAATATGAGCAGAAGGGGGGCACCTGGGTGGCTCCGATGGTTAAGCGTCTGCCTTTGGCTCAGGTCATGATCTCAGGGTACTGGGATCGAGTCCCGCTCAGGCTCCCTGCTCAGTGGGGAGTCTGCTTCTCTCTCTGCCTCCCCCACCCCATATCATGCTTTCTCTCTGTCTCTCATATAAATGACTAAAATCTTAAAAAAAAAAAAAAAAAGGAAAGAAAGAAATATGAGCAGAAGAAATGTGCCACTTCTCTGAGCTGAAGCTCTCCGAGGCAGCATGTGAATCCCCATCTTCTTCCTCTCTCTGCCACGGTGACCAGCACTGCTCTGGACAGGGGCTGCACCATCAGCCTGGAGCGCAGCGTGAAGACGCAGCTGGCCCGGACCAGGCATGCAGTATGAGCCAGAAGTAAACCCCTGCTGTTGGCAACCACTGGCTGTGGGGCTGTTTCTTACTGCAGCAGAGCCTCACCTGTCCTGACTGACACAGATCTGTGACTGGAAGAATTCTCTAGCTGCTGGGAACCGGCTCATGGCTTGAAAGGAGGGAATGAGAAAACAGCAAGAGGAGGGAAGTGGAGGGTCCAGTGAATGCCACCAAAATTCCACACAAATAGCAACTTCTCTGCCATTTCTCTTCCTGGCAGCCCCGGAGAGAGCGGCCTCTGTCCTCTGTTTCCAACAGGACCCTGGCTGGACTCATCCCTCTGCACGCATGGACATGGTCCTGCCCCTGGAAGGCAGTGTAGACTGCTTATTACGGGACAAGCTCTAGAACCCCAGCTTTCGACCCATGATGATCTGCCCCTTAGGGCACCTCTGTCAATGCATGGAGACACTTCTGGTCACCAGTCAGGGGCAGAAGCTGCTGCTAAGGGAGGCCGTTAAACACCCTGTGGTGTGCAGAACAGCTCCCCCCAAACCAAAACCTGTCCGGCCCCAAATGTCCACAGGCCACATTTGAGAAACTCTTTGTTACAGTCAGAAGGCCTGAGTTTGGGTCATGCTTGTTCTATCGCTGTGATTTTCGACGTTTGCTTAACCCCTTGCTCAGCACCTACCCGTCACAGATGCATCAGAGACATGAGCTGTTGCAATCTGCCTCCTCCCCAAGCTAAGATTCCCAGGAGGCAGGAGCTACCCTCCACTCACACACAGATCCCTACCTGCCCCCATAACCCAGATTCAGCCAGCACCCAGTACAGGTCCGTGGACCATTCGAGTGAAGAGCTGACCCTTTCCTCAAAGCTGCCTGGTTGCAAGTCGTGGATAAAACCTTCCTCCTGGTCCCCAGAAGACAATGTTTGCATTTGGCAAAACCTTTGCTGGCTTGAGCATCCCGTATCTTCCAGTTCACTGCAAAGGATGAAGGCAATTTACAGTAACTCCCAGTTAACCAGAATATTTAAGAAATGAGACCGGCACACTCCACCCCGGAAGACTGTAGGTTCACGGGAAATAAATTTTATAACTGTGATGTTATCTGGAGAAGTGACTTGCATCAGAATGAATGACTCCCCAAGAGCCATAATGCATTTTACTTGTCTGACCTCAAACCAAACACGAATATCAAATTTTAATTTGAACCAGGACTATAACAAGGGTGCTTTTTTCTTCCTCCTCTCCCTTAAGACTATCGAACAAGTTCAAACCGGAATGAAACCTAGGCTTTCAGAAAGTACCAAACCAGAAAAAGATTCTGAACCAAACCATCATGTGATTCAGCTGCCTCTTTGATCTTGGGCCCCATCAAATGACTGCTGTGATGTGCTGGAATGTTCTAGTAGGCCAAGGGACTGGGTGGAAAGCCTGTGATTACCTACCTACATGAGACCATCTCCCCGACCCCAGCTCAGGGCCTCCTGTAAAACTCCTCGCTCATTCTCCACAAATCCTCTAAGCCCATGTGGAAAACAATTCCTTCTTTGGGACAGAGTGTCTGTACCAATTCACTGGAGGAGGGCTTGCAAATATTAGACTTCATTAGACCAAGGAAGAAACAGCCACACCTTCTTGTTTTTTAGGAGTCACTAAATGGACGATGAAAGATGAGCATTTCACACACCCCAGGTCCTTCTCGAGGCAGAAGGGCAAAGGCAAATATGTTCTTAAAGCAGACGACACCCCCCACCCCCCCACTTCCCTGTGGAGACAGAGACGGAACCCTCTAGCAGGCCCTCAAGCTGGCAGCCGCCCCATTAACACTCCAGGCCACTTCCTGCAGCCCCTCCCAGGTGGGAGGCGAAAGACAGAAAACCAGCAACACTGCCCATCAGCCCGGGCAACTAGGTGCTGCTTCCATAGGGGAAAAGGGACTTCGCTCACCACTGTTCGGAGCCGTTTGAAAGGATACATGCACGTATTCTTTTCTGTTTCACGAGCACAAAAAGGGAAGCATTTCTGGGACCTTCAGCACAACCGTGTTGCAAAACGAAACCCCAAGTGCAGGCCAAGCCGAAGAGACCCAAGGGGAAGCTTGGAGGGGAGGCTGAGCCTCAGCCCCACGTCCTCGAGGAGGCTGGGAGAGAGGCCCAGCAGGTGTCAGGGAGATGCTCCTTGCTGGTGCCTGCTGTTGCTTTACTTCAGTGAAACAACCCCAGGGGTGGGGTGGGGGGCAGATCCTGAGGCAGTGAGATGATGGTGTGAGTGGGGGCCACTCAGAGGGGAGGCTGCTGGAGGTCACCACTCTGAGATCAGAGAAGCTGGGGGCAGGACGGGACCTGGGGAGTGGCCACATGCCCTCCATGGGGGGGAAAGAGGCACAGCTCCCTCGATGGGGAGGGTGCAGGTGACGAAGGCACAAGGCTTTGCATACTTTGTCCGTGTTCGCAGCACCTCTGGGGAATTTTTTTTTTTTTAAGCCAGATCATTTCACCGAAGAGGAGGTACCCGTGGCAGATACGCACATGAGAGGACGTTCATCACCGTTAGCTATCGGGGAGAAACCCATTAAAACCACAGGGAGGTAGCCCCACGCAGCTTCGGAGCGGCCAAAGTAGAAAACCATAGCTTCCCTGCATGCTGGCGTGATGCAGGGAACCTGGATCGCCGGCACACAGTCGCTGGGAACCACCGAGGTGCGGTCACTCTGGAAACAGTCTGGCAGACTCTTAAAAAACTGAGCAAGTACGTGATGACCATATGGCCCAGCAGGTGCACTCATGGGCATCTATCACAGAGAAGCGAACGCCTATGGCCGCAGAGGACCCTGGACGCGCATGTCCGTAATGGCCACATGGCGCACACAGCACAGAGTCCCTTCCTAAGAGGGACAGCTGCGTCAGAGTCTCCGAGGAGCGTGGGGCGAGGCTGAACCATCCTGGGGCATGGTGCTCACTCTGCTGGGGCCGGACTTGGCCCGTGGTGGCCGCTCGCCGCCCCTCGGGCACCTTCTCCATGCTCACAGAGGCCACCATCCCGTGATGACACTGCAGTTCCCTTGTGTAAGTGCAGCCACGGCATCTGGAAGCTCACAACCTCAGACGCAGCTCTGCCCACCGAAGCCACACAGAGCAGGTCTCTTCTGGCAGGGGAGGAACCCGGGGACGACCACGTACGGCAGCGCTGGGTCCCCAGTCCTGCTTACCGGCCCTGCTGGAACAGACCTTCTCTTCTTCGGTCGTCCTGTGTCTCTTAATAGAACTGAAGTCCGCAGGCAGGAAGCACCATGTGATGCTGCCTGTTCCAGCTTAGGTGCTACTGGCATGTCTGAAACTACTCCGACAGGTGTTTACCTGTATCACTGAGAAGGATCTGGAATGCTGGGGTGCCCTCCCCTGCTCCTCCATCAGGGGGTCACTGCCCGGCTCTTGGCTTCTCTGCTTCCCTCCCCACCGGGCCTGGGAGCTTCGAGGCTGCTCCAGAAGCTCTCTTTTGCAGCCGTTCCATCAACTGAGTCTGTGTTTCCTGCACAAAGGCCCATTCATTGAAAAGGAAAAGAATCCTCTCTTAGTTTCACCTCTGAGAATAGAAAATTGATCTTGAACCAGACTGAAGCATGACTCCAGGGAAATGACGCGAAGCCAACTCTCTCGCCCCACAGATGGAGTATGTCCAAAGGCACAGGCAACCAAATGCCCTCAGCCGCCCATCTCTAAGGCTTCTGCTCAGACCCTTCCGTCCCCTCCACACTCGACACAGCCAGGTCCCGATCCCCCTCCAGCCCAGGGCCCAGATCTGAACCGCGCCCTCCCTGTGCACAGGGCACCAGCCTCCTCCGTCCTGGTGACAGGCCACAGGTGGCAGGGAGGAAGAGCTGGGGGCCGAGGCCTGCCACTTACTAGCTGTGCTGGGGACTGCAGCCTTGTCCGTCAGATCCGCAGTCCACTTGCCGGGGGAGAAGGAAAATAGAGACCTTATAGAAATTCAATGAAGCAATTTATAGACTGAGCCTGGCACAGAACCGATAGGCCGGGAGTCATAGCTCTTATTTTGTTATTACTGTGTCCCCCAAGACAGCTCAGCACTTTTAACCACACAGTCAGTTTACAATGAATTTGTAATAACGTCACTCCCAGTGAATTTCCCAAGTACTGAGAGCCACATTGCCTCCATCCTGTCATTCATGGAGCCATTTTTTTTTTTTAAGTAGGCTCACGCCCAGCACAGAGCCCGACATGAGGCTTGAACTCACGACCCTGAGATCAAGGCGTGAATTGAGATCAAGAGTCAGATGCTCCACAGACAGAGCCACCCAGAAGCCCCGAAGCAACTGACTTTTTGAAACCTCCGTTGAGGACTCCCATTCTCTTCTCTAACACCTGGTCATGGGGTCACAGTGAACTATTTCCTGAGGTTCTTAAAATCCTCTTTCCAAAGTCAGTGTCACGTGTCCCCAAAGGCCAGGCGGGAACACTCAGGGCACTTCCCTATGGGCCAACCCATACAGACCCCAGGGCTCCCAGCCGGCACAGCTCCTGGGTGAGCCTCTCCTGCCTCCCCCTGCCCCTCCCTGCCATGGGGATGTGGTATCAGAGGCCACCGGTGACAAAGGGGAAACTGAGGCCTGAAGTGGGGCAGGAGGTG
This sequence comes from Taxidea taxus jeffersonii, assembly GCA_003697995.1. Taxonomy (NCBI): domain Eukaryota; kingdom Metazoa; phylum Chordata; class Mammalia; order Carnivora; family Mustelidae; genus Taxidea; species Taxidea taxus. The sequence continues at coordinate 58,929 of ML110886.1, forward strand.
GCTCTCCCAAGGTAGCAGGGTCACTTTCAATGTGCCATGTGAGACCACAAGGCAAGCAGGGTCCCAGATGCTGCTCCATGAGGCTTCAGGCTGCACGCAGCCTCTGAGGTCAAGGCTGCCACAGGCTAACAAGCTCTTTCAGTGGTTCCATTCCTCCCAGATGCCGGCCTCTGGATCCCTGCAAAAGCCAGGAATCTGGGGCTTGGGGAAAATGTAAGCCAGGCCAGAGACCCATTGTTCCAGAAGCGGACACGGCGCCTCTCGAAGGAGCTGATGGTTGAGTGCCTGGACACTCTGCCCAGAGGCCTCACAGCCGTCTTGGAACACGTGGAGGTTCATGGGACCAACAGCAGGCAGGAAAGACAGGGATCCCAGGGTTAGCCCAGCAGGCCGCCCACCCCGCACTACAGCCATGGGGGAAGGAAGGATTTTCACATCCTGCATTCAGTGTGGAGTAAAGCAGAAGCCCATGTTCGGCAGGACGGGTCCCCGGGACAGTGTCCATGCCTGGCTAAGGGACGGCCCATGCTACTCTGTGGGACCTGTCACCACACAGCCCCAGCTCCCACCAGAGCCCACACACGGTCCCCCAGGCTTTGCCGGGGCTCCAACATGAGCTGGTGCACTCGAGGTCCATCCACCTGACCCCTCTACGCCACCGTCTGCCACCCCAGCCCCAAGGAACAGTCCAGCAGGCTCCGCACAGATCAGCCCGGACAACGGCCAAGAGCAGCCATGTGACTCGGGAGGTGCCAGGAAGGCTGTCCTCCGCTCCCGTCGCAGGAGGGGGGCATGGTGCAGGGTGTCCCTGAGACCCGCCAGCCTGGTCCTCAAGGCCTCAGAGGGGTCCGCAGCAAAAGAAAGAGCCCACTGTGGCAAGCAGGTGCCCACCCCACTGGCAGAGAGGGTACAGGGGAGGCCAAGTAAATCGCTCTTGTTCAGAGACCTCCCAGGCCCCAGGAGCCGCAGCTGTACAGAGCAGGGGACAGAATAAAGAGAGACTGGTCCCAGGGGAGTAACCTGACACCCCTTGCCAGCAGCTGAATGCAGTGGGTTGTTTTTCCAACTTCAAGTTCCGAGCCCCTGGTAACAAAGCCAGGCCTCTCCCCCAATGCCTGTCACTGCATCTTCTCAACAAGCCAGGAAGGCGTGGAGAAGTGAAGCACCCCCAGGGACAGACTCTGGGACTGAAGGAGGGTGTGAATTCAGATCTGCAGGCTCTCCTGCCCCCGCGTCCTACTTCTGTGCTCACCCGAGCAGCCCTCCCCACAATCTGAAGGTGGTACCGTTCATCCCACCTTACAGACATTGAAATGGACGGGCAGAAAGGAAGGCATTTCTCTCAAAAGCTCACACTCAAACCCGGGACTCTGCCCTGAGGCCACACCAGGGCTCTCCATGCCCCAGTATGCCCCAGGGCCCTTGCTTAGATTCAAGCTCAGTAAACACTGAACAGACATCCCTCCGTGCCAAGCTTTCCTGATCACGTTCCTCTGGTCAGTTGGGGTGGGGGTGGGTGGTCTCCTGAGGCCCCCTTTAGCCTTCAAGAGCACATTTCCACATACTGCATTGGTCTTCGTGGAGTTCAGTGCAGTGTTAAGACTTGGGGAGGGGGCACAGGGGACGTGTTCCCTCTTCCTTTCCAACCTCCTAGAACCTTTGGATCCAGAACAGTCCCTTTGCTTGGTGCTCCTAACAGAGGTAGCAGACTCCTCAAGGTCTCTCACCCAGTCTCCCTCTCCAGGGGCCAGGGCCCAAATTCAAGACCCTTCAAGCCCCCCGCTGCATGGGTCACACACCAACACTCTATGTATTAGCTCCTCTTTAATGAATGTGCTCGTACTCATGGCCATACACCTCGTTCTTGAGTTTCACAACTCTCAAGTTTATCTGATGGCATTGGCTTTGCCTCCCAGGTCAGGACCCCCGGGACAGTGAGAGCATCCTCAGGCCGTTCTCTTCAGCACAGGTATCTGCAGACAGAGCCCGAACGTGGCTGCCCAACCTCTACACAGCTGCGACAAATGTCTGCTTCTCAGTATGGGTGGCCCCCTGTGTGCCCAGGCTTCCAGGTCTAGCCCAGGGCCCAGCCATACTTAGGAAATGCCCAGTTCCTATCTGCTGATTATCACATCTGCTCGAAAAATTCCAGCTTTTCTGGATTCTTCCCTTTCACTTTCCAGGTCACAGAAGAGAAAACCACTGCATGGTATTAGAAAAAAATCAATGCCCCCGTTAAGCACCCTCCAACTCTAGACAGAGCATAGCTGCCTCTCATTTATGCAGGAGCTCAGAGCCCTGTGTGGGGAACACTGACTGACCCCTGCCTTGTAGTCCCCTCCACATCCACTCTGGCTTCTTGAACTTACATCCCATCTGCACCCCACCTGCGCACGGGACAGTGAAGCCCAGGGCAGGAAGCTTTGTCTGCTGTCCCCTCTGGCTGAGATGCTGGCACAAGCAACGTCTTGGGTCAGTGACACCGACGTGGGGCATCTTGCATGCACGCAGCGCCTGACCTTATCCATCCTCTTTTGGGAAAGCGTTCAAAGCAGTGTCCTGGTGCTCATGATTAAAACTAGTTTAGGTGGGAGAAAATCCTACTCTCTCAGAATGCTCTCCTTTGAGATTCGAAAAGACTACCTGAAGTAGGAAGGCTTTATCAATATACCCATTTCACAGATGAAGATCCCGCAGCCCAAAGAGGGCCAGCGTGAATCTGAGAGGTGCTGGCTCTTCTAGCACCCTGCATCCCCGAAGCGTGCCCAACAGTTCCAGAGGAGGCCCTGCACCAGCCACCTGTCGAATGACCTGGATTGAGCCAGGGACTCGATGCTAATGAGCTAATGACCACTGTGATGGAGGCAGAGGAGGTGGAGGAGGCAAAGATGCCAACTATACAGCATTCAAGACATAGTAGACTAAAATATCAACTGCAGGGACACCTGAGGGGCTCCACTGGTTCAAACTCTGCCTTTGGCTTCAGGTCATGATCTCAGAGTCCTGGGATTGAGCCCCTGCAACAGGCTCCTTGCTCAGCAGGGAGCCTGCTTCTCCCTCTGCCCCTCCTCCCTCATGTGCGCACACGTGTGTGCAATTTCTCTCAAATAAATAAATAAAAATCTATTTTTTAAAAAAGATTTTATTTATTCACTTGACAGACAGAGATCACAAGTACGCAGAGAGGCAAGCAGAGAGGGGGAAGCAGGCTCCCCACTGAGCAGAGAGCCCAATGCGGGGCCTGATCCCAGGACCCCGGGATCATGACCTGAGCTGAAGGTAGAGGCTTTAACCCACTGAGCCACCCAGGCGCCCCTAAATAAATAAAAATCTTAAAATAAAATACCAACTACAGGGCATTGAGACTGTCCCCCACATTAGCCATTTCTGCATCCGTGAGGATTTTCCAACAGTTTCTCAAACCCCAATCCCCCGGCAGCCCCATTTCCTACCCTCAGCTCAGCAGCCTGGGTGTGAGGCTTGGCCGTCCCAACAAGACGTCCTAGCCATTTCTCAAGCTACCGGCTGCGGTTGGATTTTCCACTTGACATTGTTAAGAGATCAAACTGTCTCTGACATTGTCATACATGGGCCTTTTCAGTTTCCTGCTGGCAGATTCAGGTTAGATAAGCATTTTAAGCATTAGAGAAGTGATACTCCCAAGTTCCTCTCCCTACCCCAACTGGGGCCCCTGTCTCCCCATCGTGAAGAGGCGCACTGTATTAGATCTGCTCTTCGGGGAGTGAACCTGTAAAAACACGACACAACCGGACACGCCCACGCATAGCAGAGGCTTAGACAAAGGCCAGCTCCCAGGCAACTCTGGAGGAAGCCCTTCACGGGAGATCCTGCAGACTCACACTTGACGACTCAGTCATCAATCGCCATAGAGAAGAAGAAAACAAATTGAGCTGAGCCTGGAAAGAATGTCCGTGAACTTGGAAAAGCACTTGCTGGAAACTGCCTGGGGGGTGCAGTGACCTCCCCCTGGAACTGCCCAGGCCCCACCAGCTGGCGGCCTACCAAGAGAGACTGCAGATCTCGCTAGGGGATGGCCAGCCACCATACCCCTCCTTCCCTGTGCGCAGAGTAGGAAAGTGGTAAACGCCAATCAGAGAGAAGGTATTACAGCTTCTCCCTGGAAAACAGGACCGTCGGTTTATTTGTTCTGATTGGGAAGTAGTGGGGGGATGGTGTGTGTGTGTGTGTGTGTGTGTGTGCAGAAGGCAGAGGACCCTTTAAAAGGGATGAAGAAAGTAAACTGCTCTCAGAGCCCCCAGTGCTAAAGGCACAAGTCCCCCATCCCTGCTCTCTGATGCACCAAGATCAACTTTACAAACATGAGCAAAGGGAGAGCCCGTGGGAGGAGCTCCCTGGGCCCCGGTGAGGGTGGGGGTGTGCGCCACATGCCAATAACACACCATATCACCTCTAAATTGGGCCGCCCCTAATCTTAGTCACCAGGTCAACGGAAATAATCTCCAGGCCTCTGTTCGAGACGCTGTATCATTTCATTTTCCCTTTCCACCCGAATCTTACCACAAAAGTAAAATGCTACATGAACAGGATAACTATGACCTTCACGAGGGAGGTTCTTCTTGAGTTGAAAATTCACCACCAGCAGCCCAGGCCGGGTGAGGAGTTTTCCCACAGATTCCGAGGTGGGGTGGGGGTCACAGCGTATTCTCCCCCCCTCTTTAAGCTATACGTAAAGATGAACTGCAGAGGCTCATTCTACACGCTTTCTGGTTCCTTATAAAACTTACCTGGTTTGGTGCAAAGAGAAGCAAACGTTTCAGGAAATAAAAAATGTGTAGTATTGACAAGAGCCCTACAGAGGAACCTTCTACTGAATGGCCCTCCACGAAGTGATATCAAGTCAATCAAACGCCCAAGTGAAGCTCAGCAGAGGGGAAAGATCCGACTTCTAACAGCCAGCTCGGAATGGAATTGTCGAGAAACATGCCCGACCAGTTAGTCCGTCAAAGGCCTGCGTACTGACTTACGACAAGTCGCTCCTGGTCCGAGAAGGCCTGAGAGCACTGGTATGGTCTCCCCCTGGAAACGCCCTGCGACAGGTGCACATGTCTGCGGCTGAGCCGTTCGCCTGGTGTCCTCTGGATCCTCAGCCCCTAGCGGGCTCCCATCCTCGAGACTGAACCAGGGGCACCCACTCTAGGAACCAGAGACAGAAGGGGCAGCGGCCTTGTGCCCGATGTCCCACCACGTCCACTGCCTGTGATGGCTTCACAGCTGGCCCGGGGAATCCCGGTTTTAAGAAACTGATTGTATTCCAGCCCTTTTGGCTGCGGGAGAATCATTTCCCAGGACTGGGCTGGGATGCAAGCAACCCGAGGACTGCTACAGAGCATTTCTTACAAGGGGCTTAGAGGATTTTCCAGGCAGACATTGCCTCGCTAGTGCAAGCCCACCTCCACTACACCTACTGAGCCTCTCCCATGTGCCAGGCGAGGTGTTGGGCACTTTGACTTGATGCTCAGGGGCCCGTGAGGGCACGCCTGCTCTCTTCACCTCCCGCAGGACCTGTGGGCCGGCTGCAGACGTTGGGACAGTCAGACACCCTCACCCCCAAGCCAGCGAGGTCACAGGGAGAAGCAGTGTGCTCACCTTCCTCGTTCTTTTTCCCCTTTCTTTGTTCTCCACCCTCTAGATGGTTCAGCATCTCTTTGGTGGGTAGTAGATAAGGCAGCAGAGATACGGTCACTCATTCACTCATCCCTTCCTCCCCTTGACGAAACTTTCAAAAGCATGAGCTGTGTTTAAAGCCAAGGATGCTCTCCCAGGGGGAGTAAGGAGCTTATCCACTGATCAAGTTTTTTAAACAAAAAGAATTGTAAATATGGGTCTTGTCACTGTATTGAACCTTCTCTGGCCTTGCGTTCCTTGTCTATAAAACGTGGGTGTTGGAGGAAATGAGCTTTAAAGCCTCTCCCAGACCCAGCTTTGTATTATGCCAACTACATACACTGTAGACAAGTTCTTATTAATCTTTTAACACCAAGAACAGAGGCTTGCTTCCTCATGGGATCATATATATGCATGGTGTCTTTTAGCTGAGGAGACCCGAATCATCTTTATTTATATTTTTCACAAGTTTTATCTATCTATTTGAGAACGAGAGATAGCATAAGCAGGGAGGAGGATCAGAGGGAGAGGGAGAAGCAGGCTCCCGCTGAGCAAGGAGCCCGATGCGGGACTCGATCCCAGGACCCTGAGATCATAACCTGAGCTGAAGGCAGACGCTAGACCAACAGAGCCACCCAGGTGCCCCTATGTGAACTGTCCTTAAAATAATAGTTGTCTCCTGAAAAATAGCATGACCAGGGTTCCTGGAGGACTGCAGTGGGACTCCAGGTTGGCATCAGAACTGTATCAAGTTGCGTGTGACTGGAGGGTCCTGGGACCAGGACAGTGGGTTCTTCAGACCTCTGCAGAGTCTGCACCACCAAGTGCACTGGGGCCACTGTTCTGAGGGACAGCTAAGATGCTGGGTGCTCCTGCTCCACGTGCAGAGACCACTGATAGTGCCAATGACCTCGACTCCCCAAGTCAACAGTACCCCGACCCAGGAGAGGGCACACGCGGTCGCGGGAGAATGGGACATACAAAATCCCAAACATTCAGTTGTGCAAATGGCAGTTGGCACTCTACATGGCTTTTCATGGGATGCAAGAGTTTAGCTTTTGGTTGTGTTTGATTTCCTCAACAGTGTGCTCCCTGATTCGATTCATGAAAAATACATCTTTCCCTGGGGCCAATTCTACCTAGCCAGGAAAAAATCCCTGCAAGGCACACTCTGTCCTGGTTTTAGGGTCCGGCGTGCACAACCTGCCATGCTCAGGTTCTGTCATTGGCAAAACTAGAGAACCTTCCACCCCGAAGGTGTGGCCACAACACAGGCTAGGAGTTCCTGAGTTAATTCCGAATTAGTTGCCTGCTGATTACCAGAAGTCTACACAGTTTTCTCTACCCAGATCTAAAACTCTTTCCATTAGATGCTTTACGACTCTGCCTTTAGCTAACTACGTTGAAACCTGCCAAGATACAGTAAACTTTTTGAAATGTGATGTAGCAAAGAACCAGTCTTCCGGCAAAGGGAGGCAGATCGATGAATGGGTTGTGAGTAAGAGCACAAAATTAAATGTGCCCAGTTTGGGCCTCAGGGTCTGAGAGGCCACAGGTTCCGACACCATGACGCGGACTTCACAGATGCCGGGTTTTACTTCAAGTCTAGAATTTTACAACCACTGAGCTAAACGGACCTCCAGAAGATCATCTTCACACAATACACACATTTTAAAAAGAGGAAACTGAGCCACAGAGGTTGTCCTTGGGTCTCTGTGCCTCTGAGTCTTGGTTTCCTTATCCCTAAACAGAGCAGAGGAACGCCTAAATCTCACCTAGACGACTCAGGGTCCTCCCAGATCGCAAAGGTGAGGAGGCCTTGTCGGAAAGATCCTCTCCACGGACCAAGAGAAAAAAAGTGGGCCCCATCTCAAGCAAACAGCATGTATAACCTGAACCCCAAACCCCACCGGTCCAAGCCTTCAAGATTCTCATCCAGAAAAGAATTCTCTATTTAAAGGTTCTCACCATGACGTCCATATTTTGGTACATACCCCTCTAAGGCTTTTACATTTTCATCTGGTTTACCCAAAACAAGTGTTACACTTTTCAAAACCACATAAAACTATTTTAACTTTTTTTTTTTTTAATTCTTTTTGGGGCACCTGGGTGGCTCTGTGGGTTGGGCCTCCGCTTTTGGCTCGGGTCATGATCTCGGTGTCCTGGGATGGAGCCCCACATCGGGCTCTTTGCTCAGCGGGGAGCCTGCTTCTTCCTCTCTCTCTGCCTGCCTCTCTGCCTACTTGTGATCTCTCTCTGTCAAATAAATAAATAAAATCTTAAAAAACAGAATTCTTTTTAAGTAGGTTCCACACCCAATGTTGAGCTCAAATTAATGACCCTGAGATCAAGACTCATGTACCCCATGGACAGAGCCGGCCAGGTGCCCCCATGTAAAACCATTTTAAACTGTTTGAATTTTTTACTGCATGTATGAGTTAGTTTTTCACACACATACACACACACCCCGAAACAAACACAGAACTGGTCACTTTTTTTTTTTAAAGCAAAGGAAATGAAATTCCAAGGGCCCCTAAGAAATTTAAGTACCAAGAAGGCCAGAATTCTGTATGATACTTCTTTATTGATTCCCCCAAGGAAGCAGGCCAGAGCATTTTGTTTTAGCCTCTGTACGCATAACTGAGAATGCAATTTTGAAGTAAATCAATAAAATCTATTTTTTAGGTAAGGTGCATGCATATTTTAACAGACCCTTGAAGCCTGGTGTTCCCAAGGCCTGCATACTCTTAACAGAGTGACAGAGGGAAGGCAAGAAGTGCTGATGGGATTTTTAGCTTCTTCAAGAACGACAAGCAAGAACACCATCCTTGCTCAACTGCAATTCACTTCTATTCAGACCGCAGAAAGCAGTAAGTGTGAAGGTGTGTGAATTTAAGCCCCAGACGTAAGGCGTGCAATACAGTTGCTTCCAAGTGAATTTCGAACATGTGAGCCTTTATAAACAGACAGGTGCAAAGCCTTGGAGCACTCGACTTCAGGGCCGGGCCTGTGTGTCAGGCTCATCAGGAGCAGAAAGCCGGAGGCACTGTGCATGTGCGTGAGACTTCTGCACAGCTCCTGCATGTGGAAGTGGGGGGTGGGGGGGGTTGGGGGGGCTGGAGACCAGCCTTCCGACCACATTCTCTCCTGGTAAAAAAGCCATGGCTCATTTGCATCATCTAAATGGCTAAGTGATTTTCAGAGTGCAATCCCAAACAACTTGCTTTGCACTTTGTTTTTAACCACAGGGAGGGCTTCTGGATTCCGGTCCATGGGCTGTGGGGCTTCCACCAGCGAGGAGCAGCAGGGGGACCGACAGCCAGAGAGTGAACAAAGCAGCCTGTTTCAGGCTTCCCTGGGCTGTCACCTCTGCCCGCACAGTATCACCCAGAGTCACTCCTCTGCGGGAGGAAAAAGCGAGCTGCACAAGACACAAAAGGCTTAACTCTGGAGAAAGGCAGGGCAGAAAAAAAAGAAAAGAAAAAGAAAAAAAAAATCTCAGTGTGGGGCTGAGGGCCAGGGATTGGTTGCATGACTGGAAGGCTGAATGTGCAATTTCAAACCTGTAGGCATGAGTGGGTGTGCAAGTGTGTGTGAAAAGAGTGTGTATGAGTGTGAGCACCTGAGTGCATTGTGAGTGTGAACACATAAGAGTGAATGAGTGTGAGTGATCATGTCTGAGCATCAACTCAAGGATATGTGAGTGTGAGAATTTGAGTATGCATGTGAGCATGTGAGGCTTGTGAGCATGAACATGAGTGTGTGAGCAGGTAAGTGTATCTAAGTGGTGTGAGCATGAACGGTGAAGGTGTGAGCACATGTGAGCACAAACAGGTGGGGTTGTGAGTGAGCAGATGTGAGTGTGAAACAGCTGAGGGCGTGTGCGAGTATAAGCATGTGTGAGCACATGGAAGCGTGATTGGGTGAGGGCATGTGCATGTGAGCACGTGTGAGCGTGAACACGGGGCGTGTGAGTGTGAGTATGTGTGAGTGTGGAATGGCTGAGGGTGTGTGTGAGCTCTAAGTGTGAACACGTTGGGGCGTGTGTGCATGTAAGCGCGTGTGAGCATGAACAGGCTGAGGACGTGTGTGAGCGCTGTGAGCATGAACGCATGAGGGCGTGTGTGCATGTGAGCACTTGTGAGATTGAACGCATGGGGGCATGTGTGAGTGTGCGCATGTGTGAGCCCATGTGCGCATGAGCCAGTGAGGCCGAGCGTACCTGCAGCGCAGCGCAGCCCGGCACACAGGAGCAGCTGGGTGGGAGAAGAGCAGGGCGGCGGCGGGGGCGTCCCTCAGCCACCTTGCTCAGATTGGTCTACAGAGCGTGCAGAGGCGTGCAGCCAGAAGGCCAAGTCAATCAAGACGTCAGGCCTTCTGTAGACCAAATATCATTATCAGGTAATCAAGGGATTTTTGACCCAATGAGCAGAAGTTTTGGTGTCACAGATAAGGCTCCACCATAACAAGCTGTACAAGAAAAAGAAAACTTGGCTTATCATGCAAGCACTCAACCAACAGCTGAAAAGTCCCTAGGATCCCATAATTTCCAGTTGGTTACCCACCCTTCCCCCACTCGCACACCCCCTCGGCCTCACGTGACTCAGAGTGAAGCTGCCCGGGATTTTTCCCTGGCTCTACTCTGAGGGTGTCTGAAAACCTGTGTAAACGGGGGAGGACAACAGGCAGGCCTCATTTCTTTGTTATTTTTATTTATTTTTAAACAAGGAGCTTGAACCCAGGACCCTGAGATCAGGACCTGAGCTGAGATCCAGAGCCAGAGGCTTCACCGGCTGAGCCCCCCAGGTGCCCGGCAGCCCTCATTTCTACCTGTGGACCCGCTAGCTCACAGAACATTGCTCAGCCATCTGGCCTCTCAGTTGGCATCACTCCAGCAAATGAAAAAAGGAAAAAACAATAGCACCTGTCCTTATTGATCTCCCCTTTAACTGACTTCCAGACAACAACGCTTTTCAAAGGTTGGGACACAGAAGCTGCTTTGAGAGACAGCCAATAGGAGCTGCTAATCCGCCCCTAGAAAGGCCGAATGGAAAGCTGGAGAACGAGTTAAAGTCATTTGGTCGTGCCAGCGATGCGCCAGGGATTTAAAAGCAAACGGGAAGAGTAGAACTGGGGACTGTCCTCTCCAGCAGGCCTGTAATTGTGGGCATGAAGGCAGAGAGATGTGAGCCACACCTGCATCCAGAAGTGTGTCCATCCTGTCCCAGGTGCACCGTTCCGCCCTGCAAGCTGGCATGCCTGTGCCCACAGCCCTATCCCGCCACAAAACACCGGACTGATCGGGGCCAGATTTTGCATACACATTTGCCTCCCCTTCATCGGCAGAAAACAGAGTCTCATGAACAGGAATGCTCAGTGTTCAAAAATTCAGACTGTGATTACTAAAGTGGGAGTCCGAGATGGACAGGCTTTGCGGTCCAAAATACCTTCGAGAAGAATGCCAAGTAGAAACATAAAAGTTCTGAGCAGCTGCGGTTGGAGTTATTGCGGTAAGATGCATAGTATTTGATACTCAAGATGAAGTCAAAAGGCTACCTGCTGCAATAAAATGCAGACTTTCCCCCCAGTGTAGCACCAGAACCCCTCCCCTTGCACACTGAACTAGGAAATTCCCCGTACTCTGGAAAAGTAAGAGAAAGTCCAGACCTTTTCAGAAGTGTTAGCTTCAACTCTTAACGTCTCCCCCGTAAGACACTCTGATTCTCCTAAGAGTGAAAACAGCTTGGGACTGAGATTAACTATGTAACAGAAATAAACTCCCATCTCCTGCCAGGGCCAGAACAAGATGTCAGTATGATCAATCAAAACAAATGTGGCTCAGGTGGCTGGGCTCGGGGTCCTGGGATCAAGCCCCACATGCTCTTCCCTGCTCAGTGAGGAGTCTGCTTCTCCCTATCCCTCTGCTTCCCCCCACCCCGCACCGCTCTTGCCCACGCGTGCTCTCTCTGTCTCAAATAAATAAATAAAAAGTCTTAAAACAAATGCACTTGAAAACATACCTGAAATGTACCTACACCGGCCAGCAAGCATATGCATCGGGAACTCTAGCTTGGGCAATATAACCGAATATAAATTCTATTATTTTTTTTTTACTTTTTTATTTTTTTAAAGATTTTATTTATTTATTTGACAGAGGAAGATCAGAAGTAGGCAGAGAGAGAGAGAGAGAGAGAGAGAGGAGGAAGCAGGCTCCCCACTGAGCAGAGCGCCCGATGCGGGACTCGATCCCAGGACTCTGGGATCATGACCCGAGCCGAAGGCAGAGGCTTAACCCACTGAGCCACCCAGGTGTCCCACATTCTATTATTTTTGAAAACTGCGCAGCTCAAAGCATGGTTTTGTTTTAATTCATACCATCAAGCTGTATCTAAGTTACACGGATCCCACAAATATGCTGTTCTGTTCACCCAGGACACCCGGTCCCAGCACAGTCCCTGGATTCGGAGCCTGTCATACAATCCCATGGCTTGTTTTCTTGGCCCATGAGTTGAAGCCGAGGTAATTCCATGACCTTGTCAGTCTTCTTCTGCCCCAAGGTATCACAGAATTGTGTTTCGCCTGATCAGACAAAAGCTATACTCAGCAGCTCTGTTCATTATCTTCGGGGACTCGGGGAGTTTCTGGTAACGTTCATGAACGTTGTCTCCCTGCCAGAAATGTACCTTAAATATTGTTTTTCAAGATGTACACAGAAGCAGCAAGTGAAGTGACTGACTCACCGTCCGAGCCACCGAATACATGGCCAGTGCTCGGCCACCTCCCCAGCAAACACACCTGGAGAGGATGGTGAGCTTATGACCGGCCCAGGGCCCTGATCAGTCTTTGTGACTCAGGAGAGAGTAACAACAACAGGGGCCTGCAAATGAGTTGATGGAAAATCTCAGAACGAAACTTACCACTCTGGGCTTCTGCTGGTCCAGGGTATGCAGGAAGGCGGAGTTGGGGTCCAAGCAACGCTCGGGGTCACTGGAGATGTCCTCCTCCGAGTCTTCATAGGAGGAGGAGAAGCCGGTGGAGGAGGCAGATGAAGAGGACAGTTTCCTCAGGGGCAGGCTGCCCCGAGGGCTCCCCTGGGCCTCCTCCAAGGTCCCGTCCTCCTGGGCACCCATGTCTGTGATGATGACCGCTGGTATACTGCTGGGGCTGCAGGCCTCTCTCGGGGAAGTCTTATCCTTCTGATCTGGGGAGAGCAGCTCCAGGCTGGGGTGGGCAGCTCTGTCCAGCTGGGGGCTTCCCCAAGTGCCCTCCGACTGCACCCCTGTGCCACACGTCCAGGCCAGCTGGGCTGCCTCCGTGGGGCCCAGCCAAGCCCCAGAGCTCCCAGGCTGCACCCCAGGCCTGTCCCCAGGAAGGCACGGTGGTTCTTTCAGCTCTTTCGTGGCTTCCCAGGAAGGCAAAGTCTCTAGCATTCCCCCGGAGGGAATTCCTGCCTTCATCTCCTGTGCCCCTGGTTGTGCTAAGCAACTGCCCCCAAGCAAGCCTCTCGTTGTCAGAGACCCTTCACCCACTCCTCTGGGGCTTGGTGGAGGCTCCCCGACCATGGGGGCCCCACCCTGGGTCACCTCTGGGTTTACGGAGCCCGGGTCTGGAGGTGGCCTGACCCGGTTGGGGGCCTCAGAAAACGCAGAGCTTTGCAGATTCACAGTCCTGTCCTCTGGCCTTCTGGCTTCAGGCGCCCCAGGGCCCCCCAGGCCACCAGGCGGATCTCCTTTCCCCACCTTCCCAGGGGGCTCTCCGCTTTGGAGCCCGCCCCTCTCTGGGGTTGGGTTTCTGTCGCTGCCCAGAGGCTGCCCTGGTCTCTGCTCCAGAGACTCCGGGGGCTGCACACCACCACGTTCACGGGCCCTCTCAAGCCGCTCAGTGAGGTCAGGGTCGTGTGGATGGTGTGGCCCACTGGATGCGGTTCTGGCTGTCCCCTCTGTGGCCATCCCTAAGTTCACAATCAGCCCCAGTGGGGAAGCTTGGCAGCTGCGCCTTGGGGAAGGCAGAGAGACCGTCTTGTCGATTTCCACAGCTCTGGGCGAGCAGTGGGATCTGGCAGGGGTCCCCTTCTCCATTCTTGCAGAAGCCGCTGCACCCTGAGCCCCTGGTCCTGACGGGGCGGCGGGACCAGGGAAAGGTGCCACCCCCTCGTCACCCTCTGAGAGGCACAGGCCCAGCGCCCTTCCTCTCCGGCGGGAGGAGCCGGCCTCTGCAGTCTCTGGACATTGCTCCCCCCACGACTTTGTCCTCCGTTCCTCGCTCTGAGCCAGAGCCCTCCCTGGGGGCTGACTGCTGCTGCGGAGGGGGCAGGGAGAGGGAGAACGAGCCCTGCCCAGGCGCGGGCTGCGGGGCACTTGGACGGCGGAGCTCTGCGCCTGGATGTGCGCCTCGAACATATCCACTTTCTGGTTCACCTGCACATTCTGCAACTCGCGCTGCAGGATTCGCAGCTTCCTCTGGGTCTCCTCCAGCCCCGGAGGGGAGAGGGATCCTGTGGTCACCACCTGCTGCCCGTCCCCTCGCGCGCGGCCCGCCCAACTCGGGCTGCCCACGCTGCTGCTGCCGCCGCCGCTGCCACTGCCGCTGCTCAGCCTGCGCGGGCCGCCCCGCCAGCCCCCGGGGCTCCCGGGCTCCTCGGGCGACAACGACTCGGCGGGGGGGAAGAGGAAAGAGGCGCCTCTCCCAGGGCTGAAAACGCTGCCGGGGCTCAGCGCGGCCCTCCCCGGCGGCGGGGGCGTCTCGCTGCTGCTGGGCCGGGGGCCGCCGCTCTTCACCTGCTCGGCGCTATTCATGATCACCAGGCTGTTGAGCGCATAGCAGTACACAGCCATAGTACTGGGTCCGCCGCGCTGCCCGCCGCTGCGGCTCCCGAGCGGACTCCGCCGCCGGCGCCTCCTCCTCGCGCGGCTCCCAGCTCAGCCCCGGAGGCCCGGCGGCCGCGGCTGGGCGCGCCGAGGCGGTGGCATGGCCTGGGCTGCGGGCGGGGGGACAACACCGAGGGCTCAGCCCCGGCCCAAAGCTCCATACACGACAGCGCCGCTGTGGAGACACAAGGAGGAGAGTCAGGAAGGACCCCGGAGGGCGGGGGAGGGGGACGGTCGAGCGGGTGCCGGGGGTGGGGGGCGTGGCGGGAGAAGGGGCGGGGCGGCCAGCTAGCGGACGCCGGGTCTGTCTGGGGTCCCGGGCCACCGGACCTCTCAGGACCCAGAGTACGCCGCTCCGCGCGGACGCCAGCCCAGCGGCGGGTGTGCGTTTCCCGAGTGCGCTCCCACCCCACACCCCCAGGGTGTGATGCGCTTGGAGGTCCCTGCAGAGTCCAACATCTAAGATTCTTCCCTAAAGCCACGCGGCGGGCGGGGGCCCACGTACGGCCACTTGGTTCCTAAGTGTGCTGCGTGCAGGCGCGGCTGACTCGGATCTCCCCGAGGGTGCGGACACCGCATCCACCGTCTGCGAGTCTCCTCCGGCCGAACAAACCCTGCTCTAAGCGGGAGGAAGGGCAGCCCGACCCTGAGCCGTAGCATCTGCCGCTCCACCCTCTGGCCTCAGGGACCCAGACGGGGGAAACCTGAGCGGGACCTGCCTCCCCAGCCGCTACCTGCGCGGGGCTGCGGGAGGACGCCTGCGCGCCGGCCGTGTACCTCCCCGATCCCGAGCTCGGGGTAGGTCCCCCGGCCTACCAAGGCCTGGGCGCGCGGCGGGGCCACAGCCGAGGGATTTTTCAGCACTGGCCTTGTCGCCTGTCCCCAAACAAGTGTGTTTTGTGAGTGTGGGCGCGCCTGCGCGCGCCTGGGGCCGAGGCGCTGCACGTCCCCTGTACCGGAACCAGTACTCGTCGCCCCTGTCGTCGCCCCCCGCGGAGGCGTGTGTGTGTGTGTGTGTGTGTGTGTGTGTGCGCGCGTACAGGGAGCCAAGCCGCCTCACCCCCTGTGCCGAAGACGCGGCTGCCTCTGCGGCACCGGGGCCCGCGCCCACTCGGAGGCACCCGGGGGCCCGCGCGCCTGTAGCCCGGCTCAGCACCCCGCCCCGGCCCGCGCTCCGAGAGCCGGGCTCGTCCGCATCTCGGGCAGCCTCGCCCGGCGGCAGCCCAGCGGCTCTGTCGCCCGAGCCGGGGACGCCCGGTGCTCGCGCTGAAGGCGGCGGGGCCGGCAGCCCGGAAGGCGAGCGGGTGGGACGCCCCGAACCCGTCCCTCCTCTCCTCCCCACGCCTCGGCTCCCGCCGCCCTCCCCGCTCACACTCCGTCCGCTCCCCGCTTCCCACCTCTGCGTCTTTCCAGAACCCGGAACGCCCAGGTTGGCTCCGCGGCAGGGGAGGGGAGGGAGGGCTCGGAGGAGAGAGCAGTAAAAAAAAGCCGCCAAACTTACCTGCAATTTCTCAGCTGCCCGGACCCGAGCAGACTGTATGGCCCAGGGACGCAGACCTCGTAGGAACAAGATGGCTTGAAAAGTGAAAAAGCTCAGGATCGACCTCCCCAGCGAGCTGTGGAAGACAAAAAAGGGGAGCGCGAACGCTGGGGGAGAGCTCCCGGGCTGGGGCCGGCGATCGCGCGGAGGCTCCGCCGGCCGGCCCCGCACGCCCTTCTGGGCCGTGCAGACTCTACCCCTGTCAGTGTCTGCTCTGGCTACTTCAGTGTTTGTTCAATGTGCAATTTAAAAAAAATGGGGGGGGGGGGGGGGAGGAGGGAGGGGGGAGGAGGGAGAGGGGGGGGGGCTTGGGGGAGGAAAGCAGGAAGGAAGTTGTGAGCCCGTCTGGGGTTGAACTCAGCGGAACAAGTTTTTCTTTTCTTTCTTTCTTTCTTTTTTTTTTTTTCTATTGCTTGGCAAGACCGAGAAAGGGAAACACTTTTAAAAAAAAGTTTCCATTGTTAGCTAACAACAACAAAAAAAAGCCTTTTGACTTCTGCGGGTAAAAAGATATACGATCCATTTTCCACCCTTTCCCCGAGCCTTGCTCATGTCTTGCTTATTTTTGAAAAATGTTTTTAATAAAGTTTTGAGTGTGCATTTAGACAAAGCAAATCGTGGGGACCTTTTTAGCATTGAAGACTAGCTCAAATCCTATATCAATGTGACGTATGTTTTCCTACACAAATATGCAAATTCAAAGACGGTACTTTGTGGGCGCCCCCTCCCAACTGCAGATTTTAAATATGCATCACATAGTATTTTGTGAGCTGTTGATGGTTTTGCAGAGCAATTACTAGTCGTATAAACATGTCTGGACTTTGCACGCTCCTCTATTACTAAAGGTGCACAGCAAATGGGACGCTGACATAGTTTTGCATGTAATGCTCAGTTATTTTAAGAAAAAGGATAGTCCCCAAGCTAAGGAACCCTGAGAGGCTTTGCTTAGTCTCTTGTAGCTGGATCATTTTCCCCCCATCAGCAAAAAAAAGGGGGGGGGCGGGGATAGGTGCATCAGTCAATACTCCCAGGCGGGGAAGCCCACCCCATTTGAGCTCTGGTGCCACCGGTGTGTTTTTCATAATTCCCTAAATCTTAAACTGCAGCATTTAGTACAAAGAGGGAAAACACAGCTGCCAGGCTCAGGAGATTTAAAAATCTAGAACCTGAATCGGTCCTTATATTTCTATTAGTTAAAATTTAGATGGAAACTTTGACTTTGTTTGTAGCAAATGCCTCTCTTGCCTGTTTATGGAACAATACCTTTCCAGTGAGCAAAACAGCCTGCTGCTCAATCAGGGAAAGACTCGTGTCAAATCTGAAACCAAGAGATCTTTTAGCTAAGAACTTCTGGGAATCGAGTTCGAGTTCTTTCTAATTTTTTTCCAAATACGCCATGAAGGTATGGAGCCTTGTTACTCTCCCACCCACAGCTGGGCTAAATAAAAGGAACCTAGACTGTATTCAGGTGTTGACCTGGGATCTGGGCAGTTGCTAAGGCAGAGGTGCCAGGCCAACCCCTGACCCTAATTTGGTTCCCTAGTGGCTAGTTCCCAGAGGAGCTGCTAGTTCCCAGGAGACCCATTCTATGGCCTTGGTTCCTGACTGTTCCACAAGAAGCAAACACTATGCCCGGTGTCATGGTGGAAGCGACTGGAGGACCTAGCAGTGTGCACTATGAACATGGAAATTTAGCTTCCCAGTCCCTGGGAAATCAGTCACCTCACAGCTAGATATCATCAGCCTTTCCCAGAACTGAGAAATTTGGGCTTCCAGGACCTACAATTAGCCTGAAGAATTTTTGCTAGAAAGGGAGCCAACAGCTGGTCAGGGGTGGCACGCAGAAGGAATTCCTGCTTTGGGCTGGAGGTAGAGCCAGACGACAATTCTTCCAGTCCAAAATTCTAAGTGTGCTACCAAGAGCATGATGGACTGGGGGAAAGATGAGCAAAAGTCAGCATGGTTGGCTTGCTTCCCAAAGCAGAATCTGGTTGTCTTCCATGATTTTAAATGAATGTAGGGGAGAAAAAATTAACACAGCAGGTCTTAGTAGTCACCACTGTTCACATTGTAATCTTCAGAACAACCCTATGAGCTAGATCCTATGATTATTCCTATTTTACAGGTGAAGGAAATAAGGCATAGTAATCTCCCCCCCAAATCCCATAGCTGGCAAGTTGCAAAGACTTGGATTCAAACCTGTGCAGTCAGGATCTAGCATTGGTGCTTGTGACTAATTTCTCCATATCCTATACTAAATAACCACCATTGTAGGTATCCGTAGGGAAAGTTTGCCTAGCTGTCTGGGGTTTCCATCTTCCCACCTCTGAAATGGACTTTTTTTTTTTAAAGATTTTATTTATTTATTTGACAGACAGAGATCACAAGTAGGCAGAGAGGCAGAGAGAGAGGAGGAAGCAGGCTGTCCGCCGAGCAGAGAGCCCGATATGGGGCCCGATCCCACGACCCCGGGATCATGACCCAAGCCGAAGGCAGCGGCTTTAACCCACTGAGCCACCCAGGCGCCCCTGAAATGGACTTTTATTTATTTATTTATTTGCATTTTTATTTATTTGTTTGATTTTTTAATTTATTTTTTATTGACATACAATGTATTATTTGTTTCAGGGGGTACAGAAATGGAATTTTAGTATATGTGCTGCCGAAGAGAGTACCAGAAATGGAATTTTAAAAATCATAGCCATGAAACTAAGAACAGAAAGGCAATTTCGTCAGTTTGACAAAGGGCATCTATGAAAAAAACCTACAGCTAACATCATACTTAGTGGTGAAAGGCTGAACTGGCTTCATAGGACCAGGGGCAGGGAAGGGTGTCCGTGTTTCCCGCTCCTATTCAGTACGGTATTGGGAGCCCTCGTCAGAGCAGTTAGATGAGAAACAGAAATAAAAGACTTCAGATTGGAAGGAAAGAAGCAAAACTCTAGGTACAGTTGATGCGATTGTCTATGCAGAAAATCCTATGGAGTCCACAGCAAAGCTTTAGATGAGGTTAGCAAGTGTATGAGTTTGCTAGGGCTGCGGTAACGAAGTACCAGGGCCCCAGTGGTGTAAACAAAGAAACGTACTGGTTCACAATCCTGGAGGCAAGAAGTCTGAATGAGGGTGGTGGCAGGTCTGGCTTCTTCTGAGGCCTCCCTCCTTAGCCATCCTCTCCGTGTGTCCATGTCCCACTCTCCCTTCTGATGGGGCTGCCAGTCATATTGGATTAGGGCCCACCCAATTTTAACTAAAATACCTCTTTGAAGACCCTATCTTCGGGGTGCCTGGGTGGCTCAGTGGGTTAAAGCCTCTGCCTTCAGCTCGGGTCATGATCCCAGGGTCCTGGGATTGAGCCCCGCGTCAGGCTCTCTGCTCGGCGCGGTACAAGATATGGATTGAATCCCTTCCCTTCCCCTCTCTCTCTGCCTGCTTGTGATCTCTGTCTGTCAAATAAATAAATAAATATTTTGAAAAAAAAGACCCTATCTTCAAATACAGAGACATTCTGAGGTACTAGGAATCAGAAGGTCAACACATACTTTTTTTTTTTTAATTTTATTTATTTGACAGAGAGATAGAGAGCACAAGCAGGCAGAGCAGCAGGCAGAGGGAGAGGGAGAAGGAGAAACAGGCTCTCCACTGAGCAGGGAGCCTGACATGGGGCTCGATCCAAGGACCCTGGGATCATGACCTGAGCTGAAGACAGTCGCTTAACCGACTGAGCCACCCAGGCATGCCAGCATGCATTAATTTCAACACATAAATTTTGAAGGCACATGATTTACCCTATAACAGCCAGGTTGTGAGATACAAGATCAATAGGTCAAAATCAATTGTAGGTCTATAGATCAGCTATGAACAATCATAAATCAAAATTTAAAAGAGTAATATTTATAATAGCATCAGGAACTATGAAATACACAGGTGTCACCATGACAGAAGGGGTGTAAGACAGTAGAATGAAATTTATAGAACACCACTGATGAAATTCAAATGGAAAGCTACCCCATGTGGATCAGCCAAAGACTCGGGATTGTTAGGATGTCAGTTTTCCCCAAATTAGTCTGCAGAAGCAGTACAATCTTGATCAATATCATCCCAGAGGGTTTTTTAATTGTTGTAGAAACTGACAAGCTGATTTTAGGCTTCTGGAGGGAAATACAAAGGATCTGGATTCACTGGAATAGCTTTGGAAAAAACCAGAGTGAAAAGACTACCACTCTCAGATTTCAGGAATTACTATAAAGCTGTAATTACCAAGACAGCACGGTATTGGCATAAAGTTAGACAAATAGATAAACGTGACAGAATACACAGTCCAGAAATAGACGATAAGTATAGGGAGGATTGATTTTTGATACAGGTACACAAAAGTGGAGAAAGGAATCTTTTGACAAATAGCGCTGTAACAACTGGATATTTCTATGAGATTCAATCCATATCTTGTACCATCTACAAAAATTGACTCAAATTGACTCATAGGTCTAAGTGTAAAACCTAAAACCATAAAACTTTTATAAGGAAACATAAGAGAAAATCTTTGGGACATTCAGTTGAACAAATATTTCTTGGATATGACATCGAAACATGTTCCTTAAAAAAAAAAAGCTGACAGATTGGACTACATTAAAATTAGATGCTCTTCTGAAACCAGTGAACAGACAAGCTACAGACTCGGAGACAATATATGCAAAGTGTATATTTCAAGATTTGTTTATTTATTTGAGAGAGAGAAAGAGAACGAACAGGGAAAGAGGGAGAGGGAGAGGGAATCCCTAAGCAGACTTCCGCCGAGAGTGGAGCCCAACCAAGGGCTCTATCCCAGGACCCTGAGATCATGACCTGAACTGAAATCGAGAGTTAGCTGCACAACTGATGGAGCCACCCAGATGCCCTGCAAAGTGTACACTTTGATTAAAGGTGTAGTATCTAGAATATATAAAGAACTCTTAAAACTCAATAATCAGAGAAGGTAAAAAATGGGCAGAAATTTGGGCTGACACGTCCTTTAAGGGTGTATGAAAGTGGCAAATACGCATTGAAAAGATACTCAGCATCAGTAGTCAGCAGGGAAATGTGATTTAAATAATCACTAAATATCCTTACACATCTGTTTGAAAAATGTATCTGGTGATGATGTACGGAAAGTGAGTTCTCATATGCCGCTAATGGGAATATCAATGACATCACCACTTTGGAACACAGATAGACAGTTTCTTGAAAAGCTAAACATACAGCGGCACCTGGGTGGCTCAGTCGGTTAAGCATCCAACTCTTGATTTTAGCTCAGGTCATGATCTTGGGGTCGTGAGATCAAGCCCCACATCTGGCTCTGAGCTCAGCAAGAGTCAGCTTGAGAGTCTCTCTCTCTCTCTCTGCCTCTGTTCCCCAACTTGCATGCGTGCATGTGCACTCTTTCTCTATCAAAATAAATAAAATCTTAAAAAAAAAAAAGCTAAACAGATACTATTTCACTCCTAGGTATTTACTCTAGAGAAATGAAAACACATGTCCAGGGGCCCCTGGCTGGCTTAGTCAGTAGAGTGTGCAACTCCCCATCTTGGGGTTGTAAGTTGAAGCCCCAAACTGGGTATAGAAATTATTTAAAAATAAAATCTTAAAAAAAAAAAGAAAGCATACGGCCATATAAAGGTTTATACACAAGTATTCACAACAGCTTTATTTGGATTGGCCAAAAAGTGAGAAACAGCTCAAATGTCCATCAACACGTGAATGGATGAACAGATTGTGGTACCTCTATGCGGGGAATCCTACTTGTCAACAGAAAGAAACCAGCCATCGACAGACACACAGCATGAATGAGTCTCAACAGGGTCACGTGAGTAAAAGAAGCTAGACAAAATAGAGCACCCTCTGTACAATTCCATCTGTAGAAAATTCTAGGAAACACCGGCAAATCTATAGTGACGGAAAGCAGATTGGGAGATGAGGAAGGCAGAGGGGCACAAGGAAAGTTTGGGAGGTGATGCCAAGTTCACCATGTCAGTGGTGGGGGTAATTTCACAAGTGAAAACTATCAGACCCTACAGTGTTCAACGTGTGCACTTGATGTCATATGAATTACAGCTCGACCAGTGTGGTTCTTAAAAACCACAGCTGGGGATAGGTACAGCCCCTCCGTTTGGCTGTTATTGGCCCCATTCCAGTGCCAAGCATAGTGTCAGGCACAAAATATTCTTTGTGGGTAAAATGTGAAATCCTTCATTCAGTGATGCTCTCGTGAAATTGTATGGACTCACTCTGCGTTCCACTTCCCCAACATCTGTAACTCTGTAAAGCTGTCTGAGGCACTGTGTGATCATCTTCATCTCCCCACCTTTGTTGCCTTCCAGACAGTGAGCTCTTCAAGGAAAGGGCCCCAGTCTATGTATCTCTCCAGCCTTGGGTTTTAGCCTCACACAGAGTCGATCTATACATGTTTATCAAATCAAAACAATAGATGAATCAAGCAGTCAATCAAATCACTGTGAAAAAAACCCCAAAACCCAACAAAACGAACCAACCAACTAAACAAAACCGAGGAATCAGCACCACCAGGAAAGCAGCCCAAGGCCTGCCCACCATGGAGCTTGGCTGGTAGGAACAGGCAGGGGAGGGGTCTTCCCTTTACCTGTACTCCT
This sequence comes from Taxidea taxus jeffersonii, assembly GCA_003697995.1. NCBI lineage: Eukaryota > Metazoa > Chordata > Mammalia > Carnivora > Mustelidae > Taxidea > Taxidea taxus. The sequence goes on from ML110886.1 coordinate 81,623, forward strand.
TGCTTGAAATCTTAGTTCCAAAGTTCCCAAAAGGCCATTAGCCCAAGGCATGGCTGCGGCTGAGTTGTGTCCCTAAGAGAGGTTACCACACCTTCTCCCATCCACCACAGGCTGAACATGACCAAGGCCACACACAAGGAAGGGTCCCTATATCGCCTTTCATCCCTGCCCGGCCCTCTGGAAACTTCTTCACGTTTCCCTCACCTTCCCCTTGATCTGGGTAAAGCAGCCAATAATTCATCCATACCTTCATGTACTGGCCTGTTGAGTGTGAGCTATGCATCAGTCCGGTGGGCTCCTAGGGATGGGGTGGTGAGGCCCCTCCCTGCCCCCAGCTGAGGGGGAGAACCCTGAGCCCATTGAGAGCTGGCTGTGTACCCCTCCTGGGTACAGTTGGTACAGTTGGGTGTTGCTGCCAAGGAGGGGTGGGGAAGGCAGCTCAGTTAGATCTGAGGTTCTTACAGGCTCCCCCATATACCACCGCTGTGTGTCCTGAGGAAAGTACCAGAAACTCTCTGAGCCTTGGTTTGGAGCTCTGTACATGGCAAGGATTATAACACCCAATGCACAGTGTTCTTATGAAGATCCAAGAGCAATGCACAGGTAAGCGCTCCAGAAGATATACTTTCTTAAAAAGTAGTGCTCAACCCCTTAGCATCTTGTACCAAGAAAGATCCAAGACTCAGTGGATCTAAGAATCTGCCCCACGCGTGCAGGGATTCAATAAAACGTTGG
>ML110887.1:0-38287 GCA_003697995.1 Taxidea taxus jeffersonii
GGCTCAGTCAGTTAAGCAGCTGCCTTTGGCTCAGGTCATGATCCTAGGATCCTGGGATTGAGCCTCCTGTCAGGTTCCCTGCTCAGCAGAAAGCCTGGCTTTCCCTCTGTCTCTGTCTGCTGCTCTGCCTACTTGTACTCTCTCTCTCTGAAGTAAATAAAAACTTAAAAAAAAAAAAAAAAACTAAAATGTTACTTGTGTTTTCCCCCCCTCGTGCTCTCATTTGTGTACATGAAGTTTCTAGAAGCTACATGATACAGATATCACAAAAAACTAAATGATAAAGTAGATATGAGAATCCAGCAGTCTTTTTTTAAGCCATATAGTAGAGATTTACAAAAATGTAAAACAATGCCACTCTTCTAACTTTATGTTCTTTAAATAGTTTTCACAAAAATGTTATTCATATAAACATGCAGTTTCTGTTATTTTTAAATAAATGATTATTTGTAAAATTTGTTTTAATTTCTATCAAATACCAGTAGATACAATATTTATACATAAACTCTTTAGGGTCCTTAATAATTTTAAAGGGGTCCTGAGACTAAAATGTTTTGGGACAACTGATCTAAGCAATTCATTAGTAACTGCTAACATCATAAAAATCATAAAAAGAGAGATAACTGAACAATTTATTCCTCCTGACATAAGTACCAAATATCAACTATGAAGTATTCTTGCCCCACAAAAAAACAAAACAAAACAAAACCCACATCTGAACATGACTCTGATCAGCTTCTAGTTTAAATAAAATCTAACAACTTACAGGAAATACAGGGTGCACAGGTTTATAATAAATACCACCATGGGGATGCATTCAGCAAAATATAGACTACAGTAAATACTACACATCAGCTTTATTCAATAAATAAACTGTCAAAGAATATAGGAGAAAGAATGTAAAGATTAAAAAAAGTAAGAGACATAGCAACCAACTGCAGTGTATAAACCTTGTTTAGGCATAATATGAAAAAATATATATGAGAAAATTATACAAATGTGTACAATGGATATTTGATATTAAGGAATTATTATCTACCTGTAATCATATTATAAAAGTAATATTGTGGTTATCATTAAAAGAGTCTTTATCTTTTATAAACCTTTTCTATTTACAAACGAAATGACAGGATTCAAGGATGTCTCAAAATAATGAGGACTGATGGAAAATAAAATTACTGAATCCAGATAGTTAGGGTTGTACACAGGGTTCACTATACTATTTTGTTTACCTTTGTTCTTTTGGTTTTTCTATAAGTTGCTGTTGCTTTTTAATGTTTGTAGTTAGGAGAAAATATATTTTTCACCTCCAAGAATATTAAAACAAAAACAAAAAACAAAAAAACAACTGAGAGAGGACAAATATAAAGAGAGGAATCAGGACAAGTTGGGGACTTCACACTAGAAAGAAACAGTTTCTTCCCAATAGAACAAACACAGGCATGCTTACACAGAGGCACATACTGTCCATTATAGCCCAGAAATGGAAAAGTTCAAAACACAGCCAGGGAAAGGAAGGAATGAGTGCATCGCTTTTTAAAGATTTATTTATTAGAGAGAGAGAGAAAGTGAGTGAGCATGGGCCAGGGAGTAGGGGGGCCCAAGGGAGAGAGAGAATCCCAAGCAGGCTCCCCTCTGAGTGCAGAGCCAGAGTCAGATAGGGGGCTCAATCCCATGATGCTGAGACCACCATCCAAGCCAAAATCAAGAGTCGAACGCCTAACTAAGCCATCTAGGTACCCCTGGAATGAGCGCTTTTTTTAAAAACTTAAGTTCAATTAGCCAACCTATAGTAGTACATCATTAGTTTTTGATGTAGGACTCAATGAGTGCACTTTAAAATAATTTCACTCCTATCTTTTTCTATTGCAGACACATCAAAGATTGATTAGTTTTCACATTTTTTTTTAAAAGATTTTATTTATTTATTTGTCAGAGAGAGAGAGAGCACAAGAGTGAGCACAGGCAGACAGAGTGGCAGGCAGAGGCAGAGGGAGAAGCAGGCTCACTGCTGAGCAAGGAGCCCGATGTGGGACTGGATCCCAGGACGCTGGGATCATGACCTGAGCTGAAGGCAGCCACTTAACCAACTGAGCCACCCAGGCGTCCCTAGTTTTCACATTTTGATTTGAAGTCTTCAGTCCTAGAGTTGTTGAAAGGCAAGCCCTAAAAGTTACTGCCTTTAGTTATCTATAGGATACCCCACCAACTGGAGACTATGTAAAGATTAAAGATATAAAATCAATAATCTTAAATTTAGAGTTTCTTGCACATGATATTACTTGTTTTTTTAAAAGTAATCTGCATGGCAAACTTATGAATCACAAAGGCTTCAATCTTTCCTTGCATGGAAGGAAAGGGTAAGCCATATTCTCAAATAGGACCATGTCCATTTATCTAAGATCATCCACATTTCAAGTTTCCTATCTTGTCATCAGGTCTTACATTCTGATTATTGGTTTGGGAATAAAAAGTCATCAGATCCACAGAACTTAAGTAACTAAGAAGTATATTTAAATAACATCTAAACAAACAAACAAACAAACAAACAAACAACATCTATCATCTTTCCCAATATAAGGTTGCATTTCCAAGACCTCCAAAAGAAACACCTCCATCAATAACCTATCTGGAGTTGAGTAACTCTCACTCAAGTGTTCTTTAAAAAACAAATCATATAATAAATGGAAAAATTAACTGAAACTGTTAAATAAGTTATTCTAAATCGATGGCAGTTAGTCTTTGTTTTTAATGATCACTTTTCAAGAAAAAACTCAGTATTTTTAACCTATACATGGACAAAAAGCTGAAGTATCTGTCTTCAAAACAGGAAAGCTGTTAATCACACTTTCATTCCTTGAACCAGAGCACATTTTTAATATTTTCCATTTTAGCAACATAAACAGTTTATATAAAACAACAAAAACTTTTAAAGAACTAATTGATAGGGTCCCTGGGTGGCTCAGTTGGTTAAGCGACTGCCTTCAGCTCAAGTCATGATCCCGGAGTCCTGGGATCAAGTCCCACATCAGGCTCCCGGCTCCATGGGAGGTCTGCTCCCTCTGACCTCCCCCCTCATGCTCTCTCACTCTGTCTCTCTCTCTCTCAAATAAATAAATAAAATCTTAAAAAAAAAAAAAAACAATAATTGATAGTATATAACCAAGGCCAAGGGAAAATTACAAAAGGGTTTTTCTGTTTGTTTTCAAAACTGTATTCTCAAAGATTACCATGCAATCACATAATTTAAACCTAAAAAATGAACTATCATCCTAGTTAATACAGTAAGAAAAGAAAATGTATACAGATTGGGAAGGAAGAAATAAAACTGTCTTTGTTCACAGATGACATGATGGTCTATATAGAAACCTCAAAGAATCAACAACAAAAAAAATGCTGGAAATAGGGCACCAAAAATGGGGTGGTTCAGTGGGTTGAGTATCTGCCTATGGTTCAGGTCATGATTCCAGGGTTCTGGAATTGAGCCTCGCACTGGGCTGGCTCTCTGCTCAGAAGGTGAGTCTGCTTTTCCCTTTTCCCCCACCTTCCCCCCTCATGCTCACTCTCACTCTCAAATTAAGTAAATAAAATCTTTTTTAAAAATTCCAAAAATGATAAGTAATTATGGAAAAGTTGCAGAATACATAATTAATACAAAAAAATCATTTTCCCATACACCAGCAATAAATAAGTGGAATTTGAAACAAAAACACATTTCCATTAGCACCCCCAAAAATAAGAAACCTAGATATAAATCTAACAAAAATATATGCAAAATCTATATGAAGAAAATTACAAAACTCTGATGAGAGTTGTCAAAGAAGAGCTAAATAAATGGAGAGCTATTTCCTATTTATGGTTAGGAAGACACATCACTGTCAAGATGTCAGTTCTTTCCAACTAATCTATAAAGTCAATGAAAGCCCAATCAAAATTCCAGCAGTAAATATTTTGTGGATATAGACAAACGGATTCTGGAGAGGCAAAAGACCCAGAACAGCCAACAAAATACTGAAAGAGAAGAACAAAGCTGGAGGACTGACACTATTCAACTTCAAGACTTACTATAAAGCTTCAATAATCAAGATAGTATGGCACTGCTGAAAGAACAAACAGGAGCAATGGAATAGACAGAGAGCCCAGAAAGAGATCCATGTAAATACAGTCCACCTGACAAAGGAGCAAAGGCAATACAATAGAGCAAAGATAATCTTTTCAACAAATGGTGCTAGAACTACTGGACATCCATATGCAAAAAAAATCTATCTAGACACAGACCTTACAACTTTCCAAAAAAATTAACTCAAAATGGATTACAGACTTAAGTACAAAACATTAAACTACAAAAATCCTGGAAAATAACTAACATAGGGGTCCTGGGTGATTCAGTGGTTGGGCATCTGCCTTTGGCACAGGTCATGAGGGTAGGGTCCTGGGATCAAGCCCCACATCAGGCTCCCTGCTTAGTGGGAAGCCTGCTTGTCCCTCTCCCACTACCCCTGCTTGTGAGCTCCCATGCTCTCTCTCTGACAAATAAATAAATAAAATCTTTAAAAAGAGAAAAGAAAAGAAAGAAAGAAAGAGAAAGAAAATTACTAACATAGGAGAAAACCTATATGACCTTAGGTTTTACAATGACTTTTTAGATCTAACGCTAAAGCCACAATTCATGAGAGAAATAAGTGATGAGCTAAGACTTCATTAAAATTAAAAATTTGTACTCTGAAAAAGACACTGTCAAGAAAATGAGGAATGGGGGTGCCTGGGTGGCTCAGTGGGTTAAGCCTCTGCCTTCAACTCAGGTCATGATCCCAGGGTCCTGAGATTGAGCCCCGAATTGGGCTCTCTGCTCGGCAGGGAGCCTGCTTCCTCCCTCTCTCTCTGCCTGCTTGTTATCTCTGTCAAATAAATAAATAAAATCTTAAAAAAAAAAAAGAAAAAGAAAATGAGGAATGGAAAAGAACATTCACAAAAGAAAACATAAAAGACTGTTATCCAGAGATACCTGGGTGGCTCAGTTGGTTAAGCGGCTGCCTTCCGCTCAGGTCATGATCCCAGCGTCCTGGGATCCAGTCCCACATCGGGCTCCTTGCTCAGCAGTGAGCCTGCTTCTCCCTCTGCCTCTGCCTGCCACTCTGCCTGTGCTCGCTCCTGCGCTCTCTATCTGACAAATAAATAAATAAAATCTTAAAAAAAAAATTAAAAAAAAAAAAAAGACTTATCCAAAATACACAAAGAACTTGTAAAATGCAGCAAGAAAACAACCCAAAAAATGGTCCAAAGACCTTAAAAGACAATTCAAAAAAGGCATACAGATAGCAAATAAGCATATGAAAAGATGCTTCATATCACATGTTAGAGGGAAATGCAAATTAAAACAACATACTGTAACATGCCTATCAATCAGAACGGCCAAAATCAAAAACACTGACAACCCCAAATGATATCAAGGATATGGAGCAACTGAAACTCTCATAGGAATACAAAATAGTACAACCACTATGGAAGACAGTTTCTTACAAAACTAAACATACTTGGGTGACTAGGTGGCTCAGTATGTCAAGTGTAGGACTTTTGGTTTTGGCTCTGGTCATGATCTCAAGGTCCTGGGATGGAGCTCCATCTCAGGCTCCCTGCTCAGCACGAAGCATGCTTGAGATCCTCTCTCTCCCTATGCCCCTCCCCCTGCTCTCATGCATGAGTTTTCTGTCTCCCTAAAATAAATGAATGAATGAATGAATGAATGAATAAGTAAATAAATAAATAAAAATGGATAAATAAATAAATAAAACTAAACATACTCTTACCATTTAATCCATCAATCATGCTCCTTGGTATTTACCTAAAGAAACTGAAAATTTATAAGAAAAAGGAACTGATACTGAAAATTACATCCACAGAAAAACCTGCACATGGATGGTTATAATAGCTTTAATTATAATTGCCACAACTTGGAACCAATCTTTTTTTTTTTTTTTTAAAGATTTTATTTGTTCATTTGACAGGCAGAGATCACAAGTAGGCAGAGAGGCAGGCAGAGAGAGAGAGAGAGAGAGAGAGGAGGAAGCAGGCTCCCTGCTGAGCAGAGAGCCCGATGTGGGGCTCGATCCCAGGACCCTGGGATCATGACCTGAGCCGAAGGCAGAGCTTTAACCCACTGAGCCACCCAGGGGCCCTGGAACCAATCTTCTTTAGTAGGTGAATGGATAGAGTGGTACATCCAGACAATGGAATATTATTCAACACTAAAAAGAGCTATGAAAAGATGGAGGAAATGTAAATGTATATTACTAAGCGAAAGAAGCCGTATGGAAAAACTACATACTGTATGATTCCTACTATATGACATTCTGGTTAAGACAAAGCTATGGAGATAGTAAAAAGATCTGTAATTGCCAAGGGTGGGGGGAGGGCTGAAGAGATAGAACACAAAGGATTCTTAAGAATGTGAAACTACTCTGTATGATACTATAACAATGGATACATACCATTATACATTTGTCCAAACTCACAGAATGTACAAAACCAAGAATGAATCATAACATAAAATACAGACTTGGTAACAATGATGTGTCAGTGCGATTCATCAATTCTAAACAAATATACCACTCTGTTAGGTGATAATGATAATGGGGGAACCTATGCATAGGTGGGGGCAGAAGATACACCGGATATCTCTATATCTTCTGTTCAATTTTGCTCTAAGTATAAAATTGCTATAAAATATAAAGTCTAGGGACACCTACGTGGCTCAATTGGTTAAGCTCAGTTGATTAAGCTGGTTAATAAGCTCCTTTGGTTAGGAGTCCTGCGATCGAGCACTGTGTCAGGCTCCTGGCTCAGCCTGGAGTCAGCTTGTCCCTCTACCTCTGCCTTGTTCATGCTCTCTCTAATAATAAATAAATTAAAAACCTTATTAAAAAAATCTAAAAATAAAATATAGAGCCTATTAAAAAGAGCTATCAAGGGACACCTGGGTGGCTCAGTTGGTTAAGTGGCTGCCTTTGGCTCAGGTCATGATCCCAGCGTCCTGGGACTGAGTCCCACATCAGGCTCCTTGCTCAACAGGGAGCCTGCTTCTCCCTCTGCCTCTGCCTGCCACTGTCTGCCTGTGCTCGCTCCCACTCTCTCTCTGACAAATAAATAAATAAAATCTTTTAAAAAAAAAAAGAGCTATCAAATCTGATCCTGGAACCAAAATTAAATGGATGAAACATCTTAACATTAAAATACCCATTTTATGTTATTATTATAATTTTTTTTCTTGAACAAAAAATTCCAATTAGTTAAGAGTAAAAATTCTTCATAGAAAAATCAATTGGCTTCAAAAACACTAAAAATAACTCATCAGAGTGCCTGGCTGGCTCAGTCCATAGGATTCTCAAAGCATACTCTTATCTTAGGATTGGGAATTCAAGCCACATGTTGGGTATATAGCTTATTTTAAAAATACAGCTTATTTTAAAAATAAATAGGGACGCCTAAGTGGCTCATTGGTTAAGTGTCTGCCTTTTGCTCAGGTCATGGTCCCAGGGTTCTGGGATGGAGTCCCGCATTGGACTCCTTGCTCAGTAGGGAGCCTGCTTCTCTCCCTGTCTGCTCTAACTGCCACTCCCCCTGCTGTGCGCTCGCTCTCTTGCTCTCTCTCTAACAAATAAATAAATATTTTAAAAAATAAACTAAATTAAGCTCTGCTTAAAAAAAAAAAAGCTTACTCAGTTTTATTCTGAAAAATTTCACTTTACATTTAAAAAAAAAAAAAGGTTTCCTGAGATGCAAATGTTACAAAGGGAGTAATAATGCAAAATATCAAGATAACAGCAATTACTATGACTGACTCTATCTTATGCCCAAACAAAATTTTTTGGCAATTATTTTCTAGTATTTATGTTCAAATATTCATCTGAATGAATAACCATACTAAAAACTGTAGTTCACAATAAAAAATATCTAGGTTGAACTCCAAATTTTAAGTCTACCTCAAGACTTTGTGATGGCCTCTGCCACATTCTTAATAAATTCTTACTTGTACATAGCAAGCAATGAGCTAAGTATTGACAATACTAAAATAAGTACGCTCTCAAGCAAAACTAAGTTTAAAAAAAAAATTACATCCAAATATTCACTTCAAAACTAGCTATAGCCTAAAGTTGTTTCGTGTTCACATTTTTAAAGTTCATTTTAGAAACAGAGTGGGTAAGCATGCAAGAGCAAGCAGGGGGATAGGCAGAGGGAGAGGAAGAGGGGGACACAGGGAATCCCAAACTGACTCCCCACTGAGGGTGGAGTCACATCTCAGGACCCTGAGATCACGACCTGAGCCCAAGAGCCAGATGTTCAACCAACTGAGCCATCCATGCACCCCTGTGTTTGCACTTTTAAACTTGAAATCAGCAAAGTGTTGAAAAAATATAACTGAAGTCTCTTCTCCAAATCAATTTACCATCTAAAATATTTCACCAATTTTTTTTTTAAGATTTTATTTATTTGACAGAGAGAGAGACAGCACAAGCAGGGGTAGCAGCAGGCAGAGGAAGAGGGAGAAGCATTCTCACCACTGAGCAGGGAGCCAGCCCCATACGGGGCTGGATCCCAGGACCCTGAGACCATGACCTGAGCAGCAGGGAGACACTTATTGCTGAGCCAAGCCACCCAGGCACCCCTATTTCACCAATCTCAAAACTGAATCCCTTCCCTGCAAGAATGATGTAGACAAATTTCACTGACATAGGAAAGGTTTTAATCAATATGCTAGAAACACAGGACTTATGTTCTATGTTGTGAAAGTGGAAGTAGCTTCTCTGAATTCAAATCTACTGCCATCTAGAAATGAAACCAGGCAGAAAGAAAGCACTTAAGCTCTAAATGTTCACCCTACCCATCTCATTGAATCAATAAAAGTGAACATCCCTTCCTAAGGATCTTTGGAAAGTCAAAGATAGATCTGATTCCTTGTGAAAACACTTGATTAGATATTTAGACTAGGGGCACCTGGATGGCTCAGTCAGTTAAGCCACAACTCTTGGGTGTCAGCTCAGGTCATGATCTTATGGGATCCTGAAATCAAGCCCCATCACAGGATCCACACTCAGTGAGGAGTTTGCTTGAGGATTCTCTCCTTCTTTGCTCCCCCATTCAAACATGTGCATGCTCTCTAAAATAAATAAATTAAAAAAAAAAAAGATATTTAGAGGAAAACCACATAAAAACTACAAATGTAGACCAAAAAGTGATATGATTAATATTTTAACATAAACATATTCTAACTGACATGACTAAATAAGCATTAAGTATCTTCTCAAAGCTTTATATACACCCCAGGAAGCTGTACACATTTAATGAAAATACCATCATTAACCAAAGTATTTTTTGTGTTCTTCTTTTGGAATTTCCTTTACAGCTTTGGCATATTTTCCAAACAACTGCTCATTTGATAAACATTAATTTCACCTTGTTTGTGCTGTAACTACTTAATGGTAACAAATGTTTGTCATTTGAGGTTAGGTCTTTTTTTTTTTTTAATTTTATTTATTTATTTGTGAGAGAGAGAGGGAGAGAGAGCGAGCGAGCACAGGCAGACAGAGTGGCAGGCAGAGACAGAGGGAGAAGCAGTTTCCCTGCCGAGCAAGGAGCCCAATATGGGACTCAATCCCAGGACGCTGGGATCATGACCTGAGCAGAAGGCAGCTGCTCAACCAACTGAGCCACCCAGGCGTCCCAGGTCTGACTTTTTTAAAATCCACCCCAGGTTATGTTGGTAACTCAGGTGATTAGGTTAAGTAAAATAATTATTATATGATCAAAAAAATGAAATGTCATGGATGGAACTAGAGGGTATTATGCTTAGCGAAATAAGTCAATCGGAGAAAGACAACTATCATATGATCTCCCTGATATGAGGAAGTGGAGATGCAACGGGGGTGGGGGTTAAGGGGGTAGGAAAAGAATAAATGAAACAAGATGGGATCAGGAGGGAGACAAACCAAAAGAGACTCTTAATGTCATAAAACAAACTGAGGGGGGTGGGGGGAGGGGTGTTGGGAGAGGGTGGGGGGGTTAAATTATATGTTTATATAAAAATAAAAAAATTTAAAAAAAAAATGAAATGTCAGAACCTTAAATTCATGTTGCTAAAATGAAAAGGAGCCTGTCTAAAAAGGCTTTATACAGTAGGATTCCAACTATATGATATTTTGGAAAAGATAATACTATAGAGACAGTAAAAAGATCAATTGCTGCCAGGGAGGGGAGAAAGTATGAACATAGGTAAAGCAGAGAGGATTTTTAGGGCAGTGAAACTATGCCCTATGATACCGTAACGGTAGATACATGACATTATACATTCAACAACCCCCCCCCCCAAAGTGAAATCTAATGTCAGCTATCAACTTTACTTAATACTGGTTCATTGGCTGTAACAAATATACCACCGCACCAATGTAAGACGTTAATAGGGAACCGGGGTTTGAGGGAGAATATGGGGATTCTCTACTTTCTACTCAATTTCCCTATAAACCTATAACTGTTCCAACATGCTACTATAACCTAATATAAGTGGTTCAGATCATCCAGAGTAGAGCTCTTAAAGTAACATTAGGGGTACCTGGGTGGCTCAGTCAGTTGATCGTCTAACTCTTGGTTTAGGTTTGGGTCATGATCTCAGGGTAGTGGGAGTAGGCACCATGCTGGGCTCTTCACTTGGTGCAAAATCTGCTTCACATTTGCTTCTTCCCCCTTTGGCCCTCCCCCTGCTTGTGCTCTCTCCCTAAATAAATAAGATTCTTTAAAAAAAAAAAAGAAAGAAAGAAACATCAAACCAAACTACCAACTACAGGGATACCTGTATCCCTCTACTATGTGTTTAAAACTGAGATTTTATAGTTATGTACTTTTTCCATTATTAACCTTCTGCTTATAAGATGTAATTCTGTCAAAGTTCAAGGAGAAACTGACAAGCCAACAGCAATTAACATCAGTATATCTTCTAAGAAACAACAGATCAAACAAGACAGAAATAAGTAAGGTTAAATGATACGGAGCATAATTTGGGAAATTGGCTTAACAGAAAATACTCAGAATCCTATACTCAGAAAATACACATCTTTTCAAATACCCCTGGAATATCTACAGAAACTTCCCAGGCCTTAGGTCACGGAGAAAATCTCAACAAAGAAAGATTACACAAAGAACATTCCAACAACAAAAATCTCCTCAATTCAACCATCCAGAGATAATCACTATTATCAGTACACGGATATCTTTCCAAATTGTTTGCTATGCCTCTCTCACATGTAGCTTTTACCTCAAAATAAGCAGGAAAGAGAAAAAAAATCTCTTAAAACAAAATACTTAATTAAAAACCTAAAAGATGGAACACCTGGGTGGCTCAGTCAGTTAAGCATCTATCTTCGGCTCAGGTTATGATCCCAGAGTCCTGGGATCTAGTCCCTCATCAGGCTCCTCACTCAGCATGGAGCTTGCTTCTCCCTCTCTTTTTGCCTGCTGCTCCCACTGCTTGTGCTCTCTTTCTCTGACAAACAAATTAAAAAAAAAAAATCTTTAATAAAATAAAATAAAAACCTGAAAGCAAGTTAAATATAAGGATGTCAAGTCTGCTCAGGCTAATGCTAAAAGGAGATACTGCTCCTACTGTAAACTTGAAAGCATGGGGGTGAAGAGGCAAAGTTGGTATCTAATTCTTCGAATCAGAAATTCAATACGGCTTATCATCTCTGTACTTCACTTTCCTCATCAGTAAAACATATAGCACTTACCTCCCTGGAGTTTTTCTAAAAATTTAGTGAGTTCAGGGCCCCTGGGTGGCTCAGCTGGTTGGGTATCTGCCTTCGACTGAGATCACGATCCCACATCCTGGGATCAATCCCCATGTCTGGCTCTCTGCTCAGAGCCCACTTCTCCCTCTCTGCCTGCCTGCTGCTCCCCCTGGTTCCCCCTGCTTGTGCTCTCTCTGTCAAATAAGTAAATAAAAACTTCAAAATAAATAAATAAAAAAATTTAGTGAGTTCATACCCATAAAGGGCTTAGAATAGTGCCAGGCCCAGTAAGCATGAAAATGCTACCTATTTATTAACATGGCTTGCTTATCCTAAGAGACAAATGTCTTTCTCTTCTCCTACAATCTAAATAAAATATTCTAAAAGCCAGTTTGTAGTGTAAGTGATTTCTGGTTTATTATCTTTGAAATATTCATGTGACTCATAATAAGCTCCCCTAAGCACTCCAACTGAAGACAGTAATCGTCAATTAAACAAGACATAAAACTAAGAATGTTAATGAACTATATTCTATTACAATGTTCGAATGGTTTTACATACAATGTCTCCCCACTGTGTATGACAACCTCCCAATTCATTTCCTTACGTTCTCCCCTTCCTCTAACCTATTCTACACACCACTGCCCAGCTGATCCTGTTAAATTCCTGGTGTCACAAATATGAACATATCCTGCTCAAGGTTCTCCTTAGGCTGACACATCAAGCCTAAAATTTTCAGCCCAGTTTTTAAGACCCTTCACAATTCTGCTCCCTAACTATTATTATTTCCTAATATAAACCACTTATTCCAATCAGGTTAACTCCGACCTTTGTAACTTTACCCACCCTGCTCTCTTAGTCTGAAATAATGACTCCCTTCTTTATGTGTCCACTTCTTATAGTCCCTCAAGATCAGCTCAAATCTCACACTCACTCCATGAAACTTCCTGGCTCTCTGTACTAACAGCATGGCACAACATTTAACACTTTATTATATTATACATTTCTTTTTAATGTTTCAAAATTATCCTACATAATACATATTTCTCCAAATTAGATAACTTGCTCAAGGACAAAATGATGAACTATAGTACATTCAAATCCTGAGTGCAGGTAACAGAACAGATACAGCAATTCATATGCCCAAAAGGCCTACATCAGTGTCTAACATGTATTACATACCGAGACTGAAAAATCAAATAAATGAGATATGTACTAAGACTGTAGCAAATGTATGGCAGCTTTATCAGAACATCATATTATGAAATATTCTATATTAAGAGTAACAACAACACAATGGGGCACCTGGCTGGCTCAATCAGAACACATGACTCTTGATCTCCAGGCTGTGAGTTCAAGCCCCATACTGGGTGTAGAGATTACTAAAATATAAAATAAATTTAAAAAAAAAACAAAAAACACAGGTATATATTTGCTGGCATACAAAGATGCTCATGAGATACTGAAAACAAAAAGGTTTAATAGTATTTGGAGAATGATTAAATTTCTGGATATATATTTTTTATGTGTATGCCTAAAAATATACTCAAGAATTATATGCCAAAACTATAAAGCAAGAGTTACCACTGGACAGTGGGAGTTACAATTATGAAGCAAAAAATATTCAGCAATTAAAATCTCTTCCAAAAAGTTTAAAAGGAAATAATATTATTATTACTGGCCATGTTCAATGATAGGTCATGTTTAAGTTTCTAAAAATGTACAAAGAATATAATCCCACTGTGTAAAAATAAAAATGGAAAAACATGTCAAATTGCTATAGTAATCTATACCTGATCTTTGCACAATCCTGTTTTTGCTAATTTTACTTCTAATTTTCTACAAAAAAGCAGGCATTACCTTTGCATCACCAAAAATAAATATTATTCCTAAAACATCATTTGGAGAAGCATTTGACTTCCTCTAAGATAACAGAGGCAGAAGGGATAAGGAGGCAGGCGGGGAGCATCTGTGGAAGTTGAGCAAATAATATGTGAGAAACGATTCAAAGGCAATGCTCACCCTTTAACACCTGTATCCCAAGAATCTATATCACAAGATCAATCGGAAGAAAGTGGGAATGGAAAAAACATCACCTTTCACATCAAGTACAGAGCCACATCTAAACCCAGGGACAATATTAAACTATAAACTTCTTCATGATAACACTCAGTACAGAACCTAGTAATTTAATACCATCAGAGTCCCCATCTCCTCCATCCTACTCCACTAAAAATGCCACTCCCAAATCTACCTACAGTACAGAATTATCTTTTTAATAAAAAGAATTATTTGGGCACAACTTTGCTTAGAGGTTATCCTCTCATTTCTTTTTAACCCATATGGAAATTCAGAATTATTTATTCTATTATATGCATATAATTTTTACCTGATTTTATATTGTTTATTATTCTTGAACAGATACCTGCCTCCAAACAAGGAGATCCTCTTAGTGACTTCAAATTAGGCAGGCTAAAGTTTTCCATTCTAGAAGCTGTCAGCATTACTGGATATACAGATATGGAAAGAGGAAGGAAATACCCAGCCAACAATACTAACAGAGAACAGCAGAATAAAGTCTGAATTCCTTGGCATGACATTCAGATCCATCACAATTGGTCCATACTATTCCTCTTCAGCCATTCTCCATTCACTCCCCACCAAGAATTCTCTGAACATCAAAGTTTCCTCTGTTAGAACATATCCCTTCCTCTTTCCAACAATGATAACCCGTGTGTATGCACTGGCACCCAAACAAATCTGGAGTCAAATCCAAGTTCTGCCAATATGGCCTTTGGGCAAGTCACAACTTCTTCGAGGCATCTTGCAAAATGAGGAATATATTTTAAAAATCTACCTTGTGAATTAATGTGAAGATCAGAACTAACACATGGAAATCCCCCAGCACAATGCAGGGCACAGAGGAGATATATTTGTAATAGAATGTTATTATTTCCTGGCTTTGTGCCTTCACAAATGCTATTTCCTCCACACAAAATGTTACCGAGTCTCCCCTCTCCAATTGGAAAATCCTTTTTAGCAGTCAAGACACAGGGCTCAATACTACTTTATTTTATGTAAAGCCCTCCGTGACTCCCTCATGTAACTAATGGTTCCCTTTTCTGAGCTAGTTCAGTACTCTGTTCTTTTCTCTATCATAGTTCTCATTATACCAAATTCCATTTATCTGTTATGAACTTAGTATTTGTGTCTCCCCAAAATTTCTGTGTTGAGACCCTAACCCCCAGTATTACAATATTAGAAGGTTGGTCCCTTGAGATTAGCTCATAAGGATGGGGCCTCTCATGAGTGGGATTAGTGCCCTGATAAAAGATAACTCTCTCACCCCTTGTACCATGTGAGTGAACCAGGAAGCAGGCTCTCACCAGACACCAATTCTGCTGCTGCCTGAGACTTCGCAGCCTCCAGAACTGTGAGAATAAAGTTCTGTTGTTTGTAAGCCACCCAGTCTATGGTAGTGTTATGGCAGCCTGAACTAAAAATCATTTTTTTTCTCTGAGAGATGACAGAAAGTTCCTTAAAGACTGGTGAGTATGTAATTCTTCTGTGTATCATCTAGCACTGAGCTTGGGGCAAATGGCAGGCACTCAAATGTTTCTGAGTAAACCAAGTAAAAAAGAATCTAACAAAAATGCTGTAGCAGGGGTGCCTGGGTGGCTCAGTGGATTGAGCCGCTGCCTTCAGCTCTGGTCATGATCCCAGGATCCTGGGATCGAGCCCCACATCCGGCTCTCTGCTCAGCCAGGAGCCTGCTTCCCCCTCTCTCTCTCTGTCAAATAAATAAAATCTTTAAAAAAAAAAAAAAAGCTGTACCATCAAGGGAGAGGAATGACAAGGGCAAATACTACAGGGAAGTCAAATAGGCTGAAAGTAGAAAAAAAGCTATCTCATTTGGCCATTAGGAGGTCACAAGCAACCTTGTAAAGATCACCTTCAATGAGGTAACAGGAAATGAGCAATGAAATGGAAGTTAACAGGTGAAAACAATACTGTATCTTGAGCAATTAAGTTGAAAGTGAAGCAGAATTAAGGTAACAGTTCTTCATGGCAAGATGAACCAAGAGGGAAAGGCCACATACTTAAGAAAGAAGGAGGGCGCCTGGGCACCTGGGTGGCTCAGTGGGTTAAGCCGCTGCCTTTGGCTCAGGTCATGATCTCAGGGTCCTGGGATCGAGTCCCGCATGGGGCTTTCTGCTCAGCAGGGAGCCTGCTTCCTCCTCTCTCTCTCTCTCTCTGCCTACTTGTGATCTCTCTCTGTCAAATAAATAAATAAAATCTTAAGAAAGAAGGAAAACAATAAGCAAGATTTAGATAGGAATCCGGGTACAGGTTGCCCTGGAGGGTGGGAAGGTAGGTGTGTGCTACCCTCAGCTAGAGGCAGGAAGATTGAGGAAGAATTTTCCAGCTCAAAACATCGTTACATAATTTTCTAACACCAATGAAATACCTCTTAATCCATCCATTCCTTTCCTTTTCTAACTGCCATTGCCCTAACAATCAGTATTACTATATTCTTAAATAAGTATTCATACCTCTAGTCACACCTGCTCCCTAGCTCTTTCTCCATCTCATTACCTAGATTGATCTTCTCAAGCCACTGTTTCACATATTTTGGATAGATGGATGAGGCTGTGCACATAAATGTATATAAATAGATGTATACGTATGGATATATACACATACATTATAATATTTGTTTAGAAAACTGATTTATTTGTTCCAACACAACTGATATATTAGGGAGCAAGTCGAGCATAATACAAATATCACATCTGCTTACATGCAACTGAAAGAAACACTAGGTGAGCACAGAAAATGCAACCCAGTCACACAGAATGACACAGAACACACACATCTTAAATATCTGCCAGCTCACTCCTGGTGTACGAACCCATCCACATCTGGAGTTAACAGTTTCAGTCCAATTCAGATAACCCTTCTTCCAACACTTCACAAATTGTCACCCTTTTGACACCCACTTCTATAAGAAAACTCGGGTTTTTTTCAAGGTCAAGTTTCCTATCTATTGTAATATTTACGTATTTCTTAACCATTTAACATGTGTACAATTGTGCTGCTCTTTATTATATTTCTATCTTTTTACATGTTACTGACAAAATTTTTGAGTATTACGACCCTAAACTCCATTTTTCCTTATGTCCTATAGTTTTCATTGTGTGATTTTTGCATGTATAATTAAGAGCTTTTAGGCTGAATTACAACTTACCACACTCATAATTATTGCAGCTGTGATCACCAATTTCCCACTGAAATCAAAGGCCACAGAGGAGGTTAAAAAAAAAAAATGGGCATGGGGCACCTTAGATAAGTGTCCAACTCTTGATCTCAGCTCAAGTCATCATCTCAGGGGCCTGAGATCCAGCCCCAGGCTGGGCTCCATGCTCAGCTGGGAGTTCACTTGAGGATCCTTTCTCTCCCCCTCCCTCTGCCCTTTCTCTCTCTCCTTCTCAAGTAAATAAATAAATCTTGAAAAAATTGGGCATCCCTCACAATTATCTGAAGGTCCTAGTATCTATGAGGTGCTTTGAAAGACCCAAACACTTGTCTTGAAGAATACTTCAGGAAACAAATACATGAAAACAAAAATATATATCTGTTCATCTTAAGACAAGTTACTTATCTGCCAATCAGACAGCTACATAATAGAGCAAAGAAGCAATAGAGTCCTTTACTAATGAAGTAATGCTCAAGTATTATAATACCAAGTAACACAAACATATCCATCCCTAAAGACAGAAAGTATAATGGTAGTTGCCAGGGACTAAGTAGGTAGAATAAGAAGTTATTGTTTAATAGGTATAGAGTTTCAATGTTACAACACAGAAAGAGTAATGTGATGGGTAGTGATGATAACTGTACAGTAGTATGAATATATTTAATACCACTGAGTGTACACTCAAAACAGTTCAAATTTTCTTATTAGTAGTTCACCACAAAGAAAATAAATCCCTATATTGCACACCTGAAACTCATTTTTTAAAAATCCATTCTCTTTTTAATTTGACAGAAAGAGAGAGATCACAAGTAGGCAGAGAGGCAAGCAGAGAGAGAGGGAAGCAGGCTCCTGGCTGAGCAGAGAGCCCGATGTGGGGCTCAATCCCAGGACCCTGGGATCATGACCTGAGCCAAAGGCAGAGGCTTAACCCACTCAGCCACCCAGGTGCCCCATCCTTATTTTTGAACAACACCATCATAAAAAACTCAAGATGAATGACTACTAAGTGCACATAAAATCTGAATAGTGTGGTTCCATTTTTTATGTAGATATAGAGAAAAAGGATCCAAAACAAATATTTATATAAATAACAGATGATGTTTATTTTTTCCTGTATTTCTACGAGAACTACAATGAACATACTCCTTTTTTTAAAACACATTACTTTTACCAACTGAAAAAAATTAAGATTATGTAAGTTTAGTGTGGATCAATTTTTGCCTGCACTACAGGGTATCAAGTCCTGCCAAGATTTTGAAACCCAAAGTAACCTCTTGGACTACTGCAGCTAATACAATCTTTTTTTCCTCAAGTACCATATTCTGACTGTTAATACTGTTCTTCAAACTAAGATTTCCATTCTTTTTTAAAGTACTACTAAAAATATTCTGGGGGCACCTGGATGGCTCAGTCGTTAAGCATCTGCCTTCTGCTCAGGTCGTGATCCTGGGGTCCTGAGATCAAGCCCGGCATCAGGCTCCCTGCTGATCAGGAAGCCTGTCTCTCCCTCTCCCACTCTCCCTGCTTGTGTTCCCTCTCTTGCTGTGTCACTGTCAAATAAACAAAATCTTTAAAAATAAAAGTAAATAAATAAATAATAAAAATAAAAATGTTCTGCAAGAAATTCCAAAAGCAATACAAAGTCATTACATACTTTGTATAACTTGCGAATTTCACTTTTATGTCCATAAGCTTAATATTAAATAGCATCTTTTAAAGTTAATTTTATTATAAAATGTGTTTTCATCCTGTATTTCAAACTGTATTATTTTTATTTCTTATTCAGCTAGTCCCCTAGAGTTTATACAAAGAAACTGCAAACACAATTTTAACTATTACAGAAATGTAATCTGGAACATAAATTCTCTGCTTTCTATTCATTTCAGCAAAACCCTAAAATACCTTCAGAATACAACAGACTGTTTAAAAAAAATTCAGCCCTATAAAACAAATGAAACTATTACTGAAAACTACCTTATGACCCACAGAATTTGGTGAAGGAATTTTCTAAAGACTATCACAGAATATATATTTATTATCTAATTTTCACATGCTAGGTTTTGAACTCACTGGAGCAGTTTCTACCTTTTGAAAAGCTATGTAATTTTGCCACGTGTAGAAACTACATGTTCCTACAATTTCATTCAGACATGGTACCTAGTATATTTTTAAATAACCCAAGAAGAATATGATAGATGGCCAAGGCTTGATTCTATACAGTATGTCTACAGCTATAAACACAAATGCCTAAGATTTAAACTGAAAAGTTCCCTCAGCAATAACCAGATATTTTAAGAATCAACTGGCTAGCTAAGAATGCATATAGATTTAATATGTGATAGTGAACAAGAGAAAAAATCATGCAGTTGGGAATATTTTGTGATAACATGGACAAAACTTTTAAGAGTCTGAATCACTGGGACGCCTGGGTGGCTCAGTTGGTTAAGCGGCTGCCTTCGGCTCAGGTCATGATCCCAGCGTCCTGGGATCGAGTCCCACGTCGGGCTCCTTGCTCGGCAGGGAGCCTGCTTCTGCCTCTGCCTCTGCTTGCCACTCTGCCTGTGCTCGCTCACTCTCCCTCTCTCTCTGACAAATAAATAAAAAAAATCTTAAAAAAAAAAAAAAGAGTCTGAATCACTAATTATTAAATACACTTACAAACATGATTATACACCTTCCCTTAAAGATATGTAAAAATGAAAAATGAATGAAAGTTCAAATTACATATTTGTAAGGTAGTTTTGGGTTTTTTTCCTATAGTCTATGCTTCTAACAAATTCAAAATAAGAAGCAAGGCAGATGCAACATTTTTCATAAATGTTTAAGGTGCTTTGAATTTCCAAGTAGTTCAAGTCATCTTTGTTAAAATGTCTAAGAAGTTTTTAATTAGGGGCGGTTGGGCGGCTCAGTGGGTTAAAGCCTCTGCCTTCCACTCAGGTCATGATCCCAGGGTTCTGGGATCAAGCCCCTCATCTGGTTCTCTGCTCAGCAGGGAGCCTGCTTCTCCCTCTCTCTGCCCACCTCTCTGCCTACTTGTGATCTCTCTCTGTCAAACAGATAAATAAAATCTCAAAAAAAAATTTTTTTAAGTTTTTAATTAGAAGAAAAAAAAAATCCCAATAAGAAATTTCCATTAGACATCAACAATTATCGATATAACCACACAGTAACTATAATTTATCACTTTATCATTTTTAGAACACATATACCAACATTATTTTATTTGATTCCTGTAATAATCCTGTTAGATAATCAGTATCAATTTCATTTGACAGATCAGTAAACCATTACATGGCATTTAGGTCAGTTCTTCCCAAACTTTAGGGTGTACAAAAATCACTCAGGAACATGTTAAGACTCTGCAGTCTCAGTAACCCCTCTCTCTCCCCAGACTGAGCTGGATCCCAGAAATTTCCCCAAATAAACAACACAGGTGATACTGGTACAGGTGGTCCCAATCCCCACATCGCCAAGCCGCTAAGATACTGACTTAAGTAACATGACTAAGACTTCAGGTGGTTTAAAATTCCATTTTTACTTTGAATCAAAGCTCCCAAATGTTTAGATAGCAGAGCTTTGCAGAGCTCCTTGAAAGATATGTAAAATTTTAATTTTTAAAAAATTTTATATTTATTTAAAATTTTAATTTTTTTAATAGATTTTATTTATTTGAGAGAGAGAGAGAGAGAGAACATGAGAGGGCACAGGGTCAGAGGGAGGAGAAGACTCCCTGCTAAGCAGGGAGCTGGATGCAGAACTCTTTCTGGGACTCCATGATCATGACTTGAGCCACCCAGGCACCCTAAAAATTTAATTTTTAAAAAATTTTACATTCAGTTTAATTAAATACCTCTTATACTAAACTCCTATACGAACAAATGGTAGATGTTTTAAGAAATATAAAATGGAGAAAATTCTACCATAATTTCATTTTCTCTGTGAGATGCAAGAAAAGCTGAGATTGAATTATTTGAATACTGCTGCATTTTATAGAGTGGGAAGCTAAAACTTAGGTACCACATGTTCTAAGAACATAATGAAAAATTAAGATGAAAATACTAAAGCACTCAGAGCACAACTTTGTGAATACATTAAAAACCACTGAACTGAATAATTTAAAGGATTAATTTTATGATCTATGAATTATATCTCACTTTTTAAAAAGAAAAAAGCACTCAGAAAATTTGAAACTCTAATTTGTCAATCATTTTAAACTTCTAAAACATATATTAGCCTTGCTACTAAACAGCATAATTTATTTTCTGGCCTACATCGCAGGTGCTAAAAACCAATGCAAAAATAATAAAGAGCATAAATAAAGCCACTAGCTTGATAGTCATTTTTTTTTAAGATTTTTTATTTATTCATTTGAGAGAGACAGACAGATAGCAACAGCACAAGCAGGGAGAAGAGGAAAAAGCAGGCTCTTGCTGAGCAGGGAGCCGCGACGCAGGGCTCCATCCCAGGACCCTAGGATCATGACCTGAGCCAAAGGCAGATGCTTAACTGACTGAGCCACCCATGCAACCCTTGACAGTGATTTTAAATAAGAATTTTAATGTCACTGTTCATTTGCTCTCAAGTTTTTCTAATGAAGTTCCTTATCTGCCTTTTATTACAGGGCTATTTTCAAATTCTATAGTCACGTTAGCATCTTCTAGTTTACTGCTAAAATATTTTTTTTCTTAAACTAGGTATAAAGTATCAATACACTGAAATACAGTAAGATGGTTTAAAGCCAGACTATCTCTACTCTGCTCCATACCACCTTTGTGACCCGAGGCAAGTGGCAAGTATGCTTACTTGCTCTCCTGCATCTTCCCATAGGGTCGCAGTGAGAATTAAATGCACCAATACATGTGAAGTGCTTAGAACAGTGCCTAGCACTTAATAAGCACACCATAAATGTCATCTATTTTAATTACATAATTATTTTTATAGAAAAAGGCATCTCAGCTTAGACGACTCTTTACAAATCCTAATAATATTAAAACTTTAATTTATTTTATCAATGAGTTCAAACATTTAGGGAAGTTGGGCTTGATATCTTATTAAGCAGTCTTAATGTCTTTGCTATATCTACCCTATTCACAAGTTCAATTTTCCCCAACCCTGAGTCACTATTAGTTCCTCTTCTGACTCATCACATAGAAAAGTAGACAGTCTGGAACATACTGGGCATACCGAAAGGCATTTCTTAATCTACCTGGATTTACATGGTTTACTAAGTAGAACTTGTCCTACATAATGCTCAATAAATATGTTGAATAATTATAA
This sequence comes from Taxidea taxus jeffersonii, assembly GCA_003697995.1. Classification (NCBI taxonomy): domain Eukaryota; kingdom Metazoa; phylum Chordata; class Mammalia; order Carnivora; family Mustelidae; genus Taxidea; species Taxidea taxus. The sequence continues at coordinate 22,309 of ML110887.1, forward strand.
CTTAAAACTGTACTCACTTGAAAGTGCTCTCTATATATCACATGCTCCTTCAAACTATAGGGCGGGTGTTTAGCCCCATCTTGACAGAAAAACAACATATCACTTAAGTAAAAACAAAGACACATTTTCTGACTTCTAGCCAAAACAGATTTTGCTGGTGACCTGGTGGTCAAAATCTTGCCAAGCAAACTATAAATTAGAGAGTCAGAAGCAATGTCTGAGCCTACAAATTTGACCTTTATTTCTATTCGGTTCCTTTTACTGTTTTCCCCAATCAGCTGTTTAAATTATTTAGGAGAACCTCTAATAAAGAGTTAGAGAAAAAAATAAAAAGCTATAGGGAAATAAACTAAATAATGCAAAAAAGGTTCTTTTTTTTTTTTTAATTTTAAGTAGGCTTCACACTCAAAATACGGCTTGAAATCATGACCCCGAGATTAAGAATTGCACACTCTACCAACTGAGCCAGCCAGGTGACCCCAGAGTAGGTTAATTCCTAAAAACACTTTCCCAAAATGCACATACACACACACACACACACACACACAAAACCCCACAAAAACATTTAAAATATTGCTCTACCACTTATTCACCTTCCATGTGATCCTGAGTCATTTAAATTCTCTAAGCCTCCATTTTGTCTTCTGGAAACGAGGATAAAAAGAGAAACTATAACTACCGCCTGGGATTGCTGTGAGCATTAATTAAAACAACACATAAAGCACTCTAGCCAACCACTATGAAAATAGTAAATTTTGATATATATTAACTTTATATTTAAATCAAAACTTCAGTGCCAGTTGACCTCAACCTATTGAATTATTGTATCTTCTAGGATAACCGTATCTGTTAACCCCTCTTGCAAACCTATTAAATGACAATAACTTCATAAGCACTCTGAAAACTGGAGTGGTATTGTCCAGCAATCCTTCCTCAACTATCCCCTCCACAAGTTAGGTACCCTGCTCAGGAAACAGGCTGTACTTAACGCTGTACTTTACCACAGTTCCCTATATTACTTGAGAGGCCCTGTGGACAAGGCCTGTGTCCTATTCATTTCTCTATCCCCAGACTGCAGCCCAATAGTTCTGAACCCTGACTCACAGCAGAATCATATGCAAAGTTTATCAAAATATTAATGCCTGGGATCCATCCCAGACCCATTAAATCAAAAGGGAGTCAGGGAGGGAAAGGGCAAGTATTCTCCATGGGGAGCATTTTTTTAAGATCCTCACATGATTTTAATTTGCTACAATTAAGAACCACTGCATTCTGATATTTAAAATACTATACAAACAGGTATATACATGTATGTGTAAATATATGTTTAAATATATAACTACAGAAATATGTCTCAGCTCAAGACCCTCATCCTCAGTAGCTTCTCACAGCCCAATCATCACTTTCCTCTAAACACAAAATATATAGAGATTTTTTTTTAAGCAATCTCCACACCCAATGAGGGCTTGAACTTACAACCCTGAGATTAAGGGTTCCACGCTCCACCGAGTCAGTCAGGCGCCCCTAAACACAAAATATTTCTAATAAACAATTTGCTGTGTTAAGATGGCTTTTCAACTGTTAACTCAGTACTTAAGTTTTTTCATATAATTATGCCTTATCCTTCCTCCTGGATTATAGTTCTGCTCCTTGAGAATATACACTGCCTTACTCTTCTTTTTCTATAGCACTTACAATAGTGCCTTGAACACAGACATGTAATAAGCATCTGACATCTCCCAAAATGACTGGCAGGAGGTATGTCACATCCAAATAAACCAATTTGGGCTACTGCCCAAAAAAATAAAGTAAAAATTTAGAAAAAAAATTTTTTAAATAATCTTTACCTCAGTAAATGAGAACTAAAGTTTGTCTAACAACAACTGAATATTTGCACTTTTTATTAAAATTATTACAAGCAGTATCTCCCTCCTCCAGCTTCCCATCCCCATCTACCACTTTTAGTTTTTGACTTGCTTCCTCACTGAAACTATCTTCTAGCTATTTGTGGTATCTTCAGCTGTTGTCAGGTATCTTTACAACAATTTTATAATACTCCGTAATTACTAAAATAAGTTAATGAAAGTCACAATGTGTCACACAGATGTTTAATAAATACTTCTTGAAGGAGCTTAATGTTGATCAACCACTAAAATAGGCTTTTGCCTACAAGTTACATGCTACTCTTCTAATATAAACTTGGTTGAGAATATTGCCTGAAAATAAAAGTCTTTCTCAACATCATATAAGACGACAAGTCCACACCTGAATGACAGATTGGTGATTTTCTTTTTTTATTATATTTTCAAACCTGAAAAATTTTAAAAATATTATGACTTCTTAAACCAGGATTGCTAAGTTGTATTACACAAGAAACTCCACAGCAACTGACATTCTCAATGTTGAAACTACTAGGAGAAATGAATAGCACATAATTCTAAAAAAAGCAAACCACCTACAACAACCTAAAGATATAAAGATGGCCCTTTAAAGTTTTGCATCATATACTTATCACTATTAAAATAATCTGAACGACTTGTTTTAAATGAAAATAGGAGGAGAAGGTCCTTAAGAAGTATGCCTGCTAATTAGATATTGCAATAAAACATTACCATGTTTTGTTGCGTCCTACACCAGCAACAGATAGAACCATAGTTACCACAAAAAGAAAGCAGTCTTCAATTCCCTATTCAATAAAAAAGGTTCAAATTCCACAGACAAAAAATGGTACCCTGGGCTGTTTGTTTTTAAGGAAGATTAAATTTAGGAGTTGCCAACACCCAAACGAAAAACATTCCAGAGTATTAGACTCAATTGTAGTAGGGAGTCATCTACATTCTCAGCACTATGTTCTCTAACCCAAAGCAGCAGTATTAACAAAGGATGTTTCTTAGGATCTCATAAGATACACCACACTTATTTCCCCCAGTAAACATTACCCTTGCTAAAAACAAAAACAAAAAAGGTACTTGAGAAGTAACAATTCTAGCAAAAGCAGCCAAACAAAAAATGAAGCTTAACATCTGCCAAGATATTTCCCAAAATAAGACCCCTGTCAGAAGAACAATGAGGAAAAGACTGAAATGACTAATTCTTTTATTTGGGCCATCAGCTACTTTTAAAAATAAAGTTGAGGAATGTAGCTTTTCCAAAGCCTTGTCTTTAGTTTCCCCTTAATCTTCATATTTTAACTAAAAAAAAAAAAAAAAACCTAGAAATTTGATTACCACTCTCATGAAATTCCTTTTTAAAGCAATTTAATGAATAACAGATCTTTTGTGCAAGTAGCAAACCACAGAGGACAGTTCTGCTGGCTGATAAAAATCTGTCTGAAACATGCATATAAAAATATATCCTTCAAAGACAAACCGTAATTTTCCAGGTATGAAAAACATATTAACACTTAAAAAGTTGGGTATGTTTGACACACACCCTAACTTATTGCAAATGCTTTTACTTAAATCAATTAAAATTAGTATATTCTTATTATTTACTGGTCATCAAAGTTGAATAAATTAGAAAGCCACGAGTAAAAAAATCTAAAAAATTAAAAACCCAAAGAGCCAATGAGAAAAAGATGCAACTACTTTGGGTGAAACAAAGTTGTGTAATCACTTCCCAAAACCAGTGCACTTCTATTGAAGTAACCAAAATTGTTTAGGGCTTTTATTTATTTTTTTTTTTTTTGAGGGCAAAGATAGGTGCGGTTACACATTAAGTAAAAATGTTTCACCACTCAGTCTAATAGGAAGATGCTGCTGCCTGCAGGAATGTTGAGACTGCTCAAAAATACAAAACAAAAACAAAACCCTACCACAACTGTTTTTCATAATATACAGAGCCAAATACTTAAATACAAGGTAAGATCATCTTAGCAAAAAGAATTATGGATTACTACAACGTTCCTATTGTCCTAACTATTACTCAGAATTAACTGCGGGGTTGGGAAGCGCTCTTCCCCAAAGCTGGTTTATAGATAAAATAGTAATATCTTTATTTGGAAATTCTCATCTGGATACACTGAAAAATAAAGCTGTGCTGGATAGTGCTAAGGACACGTTTTTTTTACAGGTGCTATTAAACACTGTCAAGAGAAAAGAGATAAACAATCTGATAACTTCAGACAGACACGTGGGAAACTAAACTTAGTATGTCGTCATCGCCATTAGTCAATTTTTCTAACTGATCAAGCGAAAACAACCCTTGGTGGGCAAGTTTTGGAGTTTTGTCTTTCCACCGCTACAGAGAAGGATCCTGGATTTTGAGACCTCAGCCAGGAAGCCTGAAAGCACGTGTCCCACTTGGGATTTGGGGAACTTCCCAGGAAGCACTGAGTAAAACTCCATCACCCTCTGCCTGCCTAACCCGGTGAAAGGATAAGTAATACGGGACGGGCTGGAATGGGGAAACTCGGCGGCCCGGGGGAGCTCCCCCGCCGCCCCCGCCCGCTCACCTCTGCGGCGGGGATGTTGACCACGCCGGTGGAGCGACGCTTCTCCCGCAGCTTTCTCTTCTCGATCTGCCCCTTGCCTTTCCTGGCACTGGGGCCCGAGCTCTTGCCTTTCTCCGGGGCGCCGTCCCGCTCCTCCTCGTCGCCCCGGGCCGGCGGTGCCCCCGAGGCGGAGACCGCGGCGGTGGCCGTGGGGGGCGGCTCGTCCTCTGGCCGCCGGGAGCCGGGGGTGGAGCGGGGCAGCGCTGCTGGGCCCACCGCGCAGTTCACGCCCCCAGAGCCGGGGGCGGCAGGTGCGGCCGCGCTGCCCGGGAGGTTGTTGTTGAGCTCGTTGGCCGCGGCTGCGGCCGAGGTGCCCGGAGCCCCCGCCGGGGGCTTCCCGGTGGCGTCACTGCCGCCCCCGCTCGGAGCAGCCGGGCCCGGGGGGTTCTGCTTGGCGCGCATCTTCTCGCGCTTCGCCTTCCACTCCTCCAGGAAGTCTGTGGTGCTGCCGCTGCTGGTCCGGTAGCCACCGGTCGCCATATTCCCAGCGGGGCCGGCCCGGCTCTCACCTCAGGCCGCCCAGCCCCCCCTCCGGCCGCCGCCGCCGCCTTCGCCTTCCCGAGGCCGGGAGGATGCGAGGGAACGACCCCCGGGCGCGGGGGCGGCCGAGGCTCCCCCGGCGGCCGGTGAGTCTGAGGGGAAACACAAAAGGGGGCGGGGAAGAGAAGCGTTTAGGTCTCTCGCCCGGCCGGAGGGTCTGCCCGCCGGCCCGCCTCGGAGCCCCCCACCCCCCCGCACAGCGCTCTGACCAGCCCTCGCCGGCAAGTGGCTGCAGAGTCCCCACTCTGCAAAGTTTCTCCGACGCACCTACACAGCGGGCCTGGACGATCGCCGCCCCTCGAGGGGAGGAGAAAAGGGCCTATCCCACCCCCGGCCCGCCCGCCCCTTCCCCACTGGGGTCTGCGCCTGCGGCGGTCGGGGGACCAGGGCCAGACCCCTCCACCTGTCGGCCCGTCGGATCTCCTGCCCCTCGCTCCGGCCACCGTCGGCCCAAAGTCCCCACCACCAACACCTTCGTTCCTGGGCTAGGCGCGAAGCCCCTAGGCGGCTCGCTGAGGAGGCGGGACGCGTACACACACCAGCTGTCCAGCCGCGTCGGGAGGGTCGAGCTCCGGCGGCCCAAGCAGCCCCTTACCTGAGAAGAGTTTTGGTGAGGGGCGAGGCGTGGGTCTGGGAGTAGGCGTCCAGGTGAGCGCCCGGCGGCGCGGAAGGAGCTACTGCAAACTCGCGGCCAGATCTCACGGCTCCGCCGGGCCAGAGGGAGGGAGAGAGGGAGGGTGCGAGGGGCGGGAGGGGAACCGAGCGGCGCCGAAGCGCGGGCGGAAAGGGCCGAGACGGCGCGCGAGGGGCGCGGCGCGCAGTTGGGGGGGGGGGGTCGTGCCCGCCGACGCCCCGCCCCCGGCGCTCAGGTGCGCGCCGCCTGGTCCAGCCCGCTGCTGCAGCCCGCCCCGCGCCCGCCTGTCCCACCGCACATTCCTGGGCTCGCGGCCCTGCAGCGGCGGGCCCCGGGGCGAGGCTGACTCCGAGCGGGACAGCCCTCCACGCCCTGCATCCCGCTTCTGTTCTCCGCCTCTCCGTCTCCCACCACTCTTCCTTTTAAGTACAAGATATATTCTTCGAGGGAAAATCTCGAATGGGGCTGGCCGAGGGGGAAAATGCAATGAAGTTGGGATGATTCAGCCCTGACTGGCTAGGATGGGAAAACAGTCGCGCGTCACTTTTCCTGGTCGCTGCCCCCCCTTCAGATGTACTAGAGTGGCAGACAGAAGAGTTTGGAAAAACAAAACAAAACAACAACAACAACAACAACAAAAAACGAAACAAACCCAGACCCTTCTCTCTGAGCAAAGCCTGTGGTTTCTGGGTGAAAGGGTGGGCTGAAAGAAGGAGGGGCTTAAATTATCAGTGAACTATCAAGGGTTTACTACTATTTTAGGATTGCAAGAGAAAACGCAAAACTCATTTTAACAATGTATTGCATTGGCATCCGAATCCTATTTGGAATTGTCCTTTTAACCCTTCTCTACACCTCTTCTTTACAGAGAGTGAATTTAGCAGTAAACTTCTCTACCAAGATACCAAAGCTGTGTTGATGCTGATCTGATGTGACCTGGGGCGGTGATTGACTCTATTTTTCTATCTTGAACATGTCATAGGCTATCTCTTATCCTCAGATGCAAGTCTTCTAACATTTCTGGATCAGGGCTGGGTGGACTGCCACCATCATACACCTCGAGAGACAGATCTCACTATATTACAAGTGGAGCCAGCACACATCATTATCACAGCCTACAATTGCCAGGTCACCACTTCTTAAAAAAAAAAGTAGGCGAGCCCTGAGTCACACTCTTACCTAACATAAATCTTTCTTCCTATTTAGTATTCCTGTTTTGCCCAGGTGGCACATGGTGGGTGGGCAGTCAGTGTGTGCCTGCCACAAGAATGAGATTGGGAGAAAGTGATTCACATGCTATTTATTTCTCAGAGGGAAAATCACACAGTTCTCTCTTTGGTCTGGCTGTTGGGGTGAACATGTGGGTAGCAGGGAGAGAACTCTGGAAAAATCCTTAGAAAATTAAAGGCCTTCCTTGGGAATTGGTTTCAAAGGCTGAGCCTAACTGGTACCATCCGGGGTGTGCCACCTGAAATTCCTCAATTACAGATTCACTAGAGTGTTTTGTTTTCTGAGTTTTAAAGGGGTAGTAGGAAGATTGGGCATTAGACAGATTCACATTAATGCTTTTTAACTTATCAAAGGATTTTCACCTGGAGGGGCCTGCAGGATACAGTGGAAAGAAGATTCAGTGTGCCTGAATACAAATTCATAAGTAAAGTAGCTGAGAGATCTTGGAGGTGTTGTTTAAATTCTCTGAAACTCAGCTTTCCTTACTATAAAATCAGTAACAACAGCATGTATTTTTAAGCTATTATAAGAATCGACACTATGCTTGGTTCAAGGAAGACACTCAGTAAATATCCTCTTGTTAATAGGATATCAAACAGTTTTTTGGTCTCTAAGAAGTGGGGGAGGAGTGTGGGGAGAGAGAAGGCAGGTGAAAAAGATAAAGTACTGAATAAAAAATATTAATTTGAAAATTATGGACAGAGAATAAACTAGAAAATTGCTTATGCCACATGAATTTATCACACTACTTTTGGACTAGTTCTCTTAGTATTAATAGGCTCTGACTCAGGAATTGGCTACTTTTGACTCCTGTGGCTTTGGGCAAGTTGCTTAACTTTTGTGCCTCTGTTTACTTACATATAAAATGGGGATAATGATACTTCCTACATTGTGAGAGTGTTGTGAAGGTGCCTGAGATCCTTGGATAAAAGGTAGTATATGAAAACCAGAGTAGTTATTATTAGTCTATAAATGCCCTAGGAACCATGGATGAAAGAGATTATTGAGGTACAAAGCACTGTGTATTATTATTGTTATCATTTATTATACCTTTTGTCTTTACCTTACCATTCTCATTTCCAAAGATGTATTTCACAGTCAGACTGCTTCCAGCCCTGCACCAAGCTGCTTAGCTGAGTCAGTCCTAAATTGCAAAATGTTTGCATATCATCAATCTTTATGTTTAGCGTTCTGATGAAATAATCCTCAAAGACTCAGAGCATGGTTTCTCAACTATGGCGCTATTGACATTGAGGACTTGGTAATTCCTGGGGGTTTGTCCTGTCCATTGTTGGATGTTTAGCAGCATCTTTGGCTTGTAGCCACTGGATACCAGTGGTTGCCCCTGTCCCCCAGTTGTGACTTTGCCAAATGTTCCCTGAAGGGAAGAATCTTCCTCAGTTGAGAAGTGAGCTAGCCCTAAAATAACTAATATTGGTGATACACTTGCCCTTAATAATAAAAGTAAATATGATTGTGCTAAAAAATAAAAGGATTCATTGTAATATGTCCGAATGAAATTCACCCTAAATGTTAAGTCTTCATGTTTTCCAGGCAGTGGATTAGCTATGATGTGAAATAGCCCATTTGTATGTGTTGAAATAATAGGATATTGAGGAATAGTTATTGTGTCTTCAATGCAAGTATTTCTAGAACATATGCAATTCACCTCTAAAATCAAAATAATACATGCATATAGTCTTAGAAGGTAAATACTTTAGTTCTGCAAGGAGAATTACAAAAGACAACAATATCCTACCTAGCCTTCCCACTCCCCAAAACCCTACCCCAAATTTTGAATTCTTATATCTGTTTCTGCTAATATAAATCATCATATTAATTTTAATACTCTTAGCAGCTTCTTCATTTTTAGACATACTTTATTGACTTCCTAATAGAGCAAAAGAAAATTTAGAAAATTTAGTTCTCTTATACTAACTACACATAAACTTTTCTTACACCTAAACCTCTGCTATATTTATATTACAATTTTATTAAATAAACATTTAATGTTTGTTATGTTATAACTATGCAAATATTGTTCACAGCTGAGCCATGCAGTGTACTAGGACTGCATTTTTACAACTTTTGTCTTGTTACGCAATTATTTCTTTTTCCTCCACAGTTAAAACTTGCCATTTTTAAAATCATTTCATCATATTCCATATACCAGTCATAAATTGAAACCAAATTTTCCTCCTCTCAGTACAATTAGTCATGTCAGGTAATCTATAAGTTCTATTTTTCATTTTCTTGAAGATATTTCTCTTGGAGCCCTCCATCCCCTGCTGTGATCTGGGCTGACTTTAAGGCTCATGGCTCTATGGTCAGCCTAGGATTGTCTCCCTAACATCCTGGGAATCATATGCAAACCTCTTGTTTCCTGAATCCCATATTGTCTTCTTTCCTTTTTCCCCCCATCGTTTCAGTGGAGTACAATTTCAGTTTATTCTAGAGGTAGGATTACACATTCCTGAAGACATTGTGTGTTGGAAAATGTTTTTAATCTATCCTCACACTCAACAGTTTGGTGGGGTGTGGAACTCTAGGTTAGAAATCATTTCCTTCATAATTTTAAAGGAGTCATGGGGTGCCTGGGTGGCTCAATTGGTTGGGCATCCAACTTTTGATTTCGGCTCAGGTCATGATCTCAGAGTCCATGACATGAAGTCCTGTGGGGGGCCGAGGGGAGTTAGGGGACACTCCATCTCAGCAGGGGGTCTGCACAAGATTCTCTCCCTCTGTCCTCCCCCATCCCACACTCTGTCTCTCTCTCTCTCTTTTTTTAAGACACTATATTGTCTTCTAGTTTCCAGAGTTGATGCTGAGAAGACCAAAGGCATTCTGATTCCTTTGTGTTTTCTCTCTGGAATTTTCTGAACTTTTTAACCCAGATCTTCAGGAATATCTTGGATTTGCCTTGATTTAGCCTTTTTTCATTATAATCTGCCATCTGCCCTTTAGCTGGGAAATTTCCTTATCCTATTACCTTTGGTAATTCTTCTCTTCAGTTTTCTCTGATCTCTCTAGAACTTTTGTTAAATAAATGTTTGACTTCTAAACATTCTCTAATAAATGTTTACTCTTTTCCAGTTTCCATCTCTTTGGCACGCTACTCTACTTTCAGTGAAATTTCCTCTATTTTATATGCCAACCTTTCCATCCAATTTTCTGTTTCTGCCACCATTTTTTGGGGGGTAAGATTTATTTCTTATTCTCTAAGTGTTCTTTTTCCATATCATCATGTTCTTATGTCATAGATTCACCATCTTTTCTCTCCCAAAGGGAATTTCTTTATCTTTTCTTCTACTGGTCCTGCGCTCTGCCTCATCTATAAGTTCCTCTTTTTCTCTTTTTGATTGCTTTAGCCTTCATCTTTCTATTAGAAGATTCCCTCCTCCATCTGCCATTCATTCATATTTAAGACAGAAGTACTAAAAAGCTAACTGGATGCTCTTCTCTGAAAAGGCAGAGCTTGTGGACTGATGGTCCTCATTTAGGAGGCTGATGTTGACCCAGGCATTCTGTGGAGGCATGTGTCAAATGTCAGCATCTATGGGACTTTTCTCTTGGCCAGAAGAGTTTCCCTGAGAGATATTGCGTTTCTGCCTGTGTTGCCAGTTGTCAACCATTTCAGGTGCCAAGTAGGGAAAGAGGACTTGGGAAGTCTCATTACTCAATATGCAGGTTTTACCCCATACCTATGCTCAGTATTCCTGGAGTACACAAGTTCAATACATTTGAGATTCAGCAACTGCAGAGTGTGAACTTCCGGGTCTCTGGCAGGATCAGGGGAGACAGCCTCCTTGCTCCTGGGCCTTAGAGAAGGGACTTGAGAACCTAACTGTTCCTTTCACAGATTTGCAACTAATTCTTCTGTTTTCACCACCTTCTTCTGTTTTCAGAAGTACATGCTTCTGCCTCCAATTTCTGAGCTTTCTTCTGGACAAAAAGGGTTATTTCTTGTCAGCTCTGTCTCTTGCAGGTGGTTGGAAGTCACCTTTCTCTGCTCTGCTAATGTCTGTTTCCCATCTTCCATCTTCCAACATGTTGTTCTTGTCCCCTATCCCCTTTGTTGTGACTGGTTTATTATTTTTGTTTTGGTAAAATTACTTGAGGGAATAGAGGTAAACGTGTGTATTCTGCCTATTATGTTTAATGGGAAGCCTAATCCATCCATTTTCCAGATTTCCAGATACTTTGAAATCTAATCTGTGTTGAGGCCAGATAAGTAGAGCCCTCTACATCTCCTTATTGAATTACATCATAAGCCCCTATTGATAGATACTGTGAGAAAGAACTCATGAGATGTATTGTCTCTAGGCTGTCTATAAAGATGTGGCACGTGATATTACATAATGTTCCTATTATAATAAAAACTAGGAAAAATCCTGACATTAATATCAGATATAGTTACACGGTATTTTAATAGCACTGTACAGTGATAGACAGTAGCTACACAGTGAGCACAGCATAACAGAGTTGCTGAATCACTACACTGTACACCTGAAACTAACTTAACATTATGTGCTAGCTATACTCCAATATATAAAAATAAAAATAAAATGATGGTATCAGACAGAGCCTCTCACACTGTGGTCATGACCCCTTAATGGGCCATGGTCGAGTTAGTTGGCTATTAAGATTTTTTTAAAAAGAAAAACATTAGAGAAAAGCCCTCATGTAAAGGTGAAGGTTGTTTGATGATGACCTGTTGGTCTTAATTGTGGGAGGAGCCCCCACTGTGAGCATGTGAAGTTCATTCCATATGGTAGGCAGAGTCAAAAAAGCATGAGAACCAGTATCATAAGTAAATATTTAAGGATATGGAGTAGTAAAAAACAGACAAATCAAAATATGGAGTAGGGCTTATCGAATTAAAATGCAAAAACCAGTTTATATAACCAAATGCATATTATAATCCCATTCTGTGGAAGGAAAAAAAGAAGAGCATATTCCTTTTGTTAATGGTTTTGTGGTTTTTTTTAACCATAGTAAAACTACGTGTTATATAGCTTGTAAGTTTTCCCTTGACTTCTGGTAATCTTAGGCCACATTTGTGGCTTATCCAGGAAAGACCTAGGTTTTGTGGTATCTGAGGCTTATATAACTTAAGAAACTTCATTAAGAAAAAGAATGTGTGGGGTGCCTGGGTGGCTCAGTGGGTTAAAGCCTCTGCCTTTGGCTCAGGTCATGACTCCAGGGTCCTGGGATCAAGCCCCACATCAGGCTCTCTGCTCAGCGGGGAGCCTGCTTCCTCCTCTCTCTCTCTGCCTGCCTCTCTGCCTACTTGTGATCTCTGTCTGTCGAATAAATAAATAAAATCTTAAAAAAAAAAAAGGAAAAAGAATGTGTAAAAAATGAATATTTAGAATAAGACAGCTTTAAAAGTTGTAAGTTTTAATACATTGAAAAATGCCATAAACATTGCAAAACCCAGAAAGACAACCTAAATTATTTTACTCTGACATATTTTCTAATACTATTTTGTCTGCATTTTTATTATTGATTTTATTATTACTTGCTGATGCACAAAATAGATGACTTTACACACAGACATATCCTCTATTTGCAGTACAAATACATAGATTAATGTACCATACACACAGGAACTCTGATAAATTCTATTCCATACTATTCCCATCAAAAAAGAAAATAATATACTCAGCATTTATAATTTTATGGCTTGTATTATGAAATATATCCTAGGTAGGAACGAGCTTCTGTTTCAACTAGACTTGCCAACCCCTATAAGGGGCAACCTCTTTGTTGTGGTCACTAGCCAACTTCCCAGCCACTCTGAATCGCTGAGGATCTTAGCTCCTGGCTGACTGTCTTCTCCTATTTATGTCACTTCTTAGTGATAACTTGCAAAGATAACCTATCCAATCTTCTGGCATCTCAGATACTTGACTTGACTTCCAATAATCTTTTCCTCTTTACCCCTCCTCAGTTTGCATCTCCACAGTTAGTCTCTTGACTTTGTCATCACCAGCCAGTGCACCTCCAGATTCCCAGTGTAAATATCCCATTTCCCAACCACTACCTCCTACTCCTCTAGCACACTTACTCCAAGACCCCCACCAACCATTTTGTTTCTGTTGATCCCACCAATTTTTCGTTATCTCTTTTTCCATGCCCTAACTTCCTTACTCAGCTTAGATTCTAAAGTTGAGTGTTATTAGCCTCCTCTGTGCCTGCACCTGCTCAGCTAAATAAGGTTAAAAACAGTAGGGCATGCTTTCTAACCTTACTTGAAATGTATGACCATAGTCTCAACTGGACAGTCCATACAGTCTAGCAATCCTGCAATCCTCGTAAGCTTGCTCTTCTGTGCTCCAGAATGACTAGTTCACATCAGTCCCTTAAACTTCCAATAGCCTTATTCCACCCTTGCACTCAGTTGATGAACTTGCTTTCCTATTTCATTGACTAAAGTAGGACTGATTAGAGCGGAGCTCCTTTTATTCCTAAAACAGCTCTACCCACTTTCCTATACCTAGATGTACTCTTTGCCTTCTTTCTTTAAGATGAAGTTCTCTACTCCTTCAAAAGCAGTTCTGCCATCTGTGTCTTTCCCTTCTCAGGGGTTTGCTCCTGCTACCATACTCTCCTCTTGTGCATAATCAATTCCTTGTTCTCTATTAAATCATTCCCTTCAACATACAAATAAACTCTAGTAATCCCTTCTGTGTTGATTTTCTATTTATTGCTCTAACAAAATTTCACAGACCTAGCATCTTAAACAACACTTTATCATCGTATAGTAGATGTTCCACGTGGGTCTCATTCATCAAAAATGAGGGGACTTGGGGCACCTGGGTGGCTCAGTGGTTAAAGCCTCTGCCTTCGGCTCGGGTCATGATTCCGGGGTCCTGGGATCGAGCCCCGCATCGGGCTGTCTGCTCAGCAGGGAGCCTGCTTCCCTTCATCTCTCTGCCTGCCTCTCTGTCTACTTGTGGTCTCTGTCTGTCAAATAAATAAATAAAAATTTTAAAAAAAATGAGGGGACTGGCAGAGCTGCCCTCTTTTGGGGAGGGTTTCTGGAAGAATCTGTTTCCTTGCCGTTTCCAACATTTAGAACCTCCCACATTCCTTGGCTCCAGCTCTTCTTCCCCCATTTTCAAAATAAGCAATGCTGTATCTCTCTCTTTCTTTCATTATCACAAATCCCTATGATTCTCTCTTCTGCCTCCCTTTTCCACTTGTAAGTATCCAAGATTGCATTGTGGGTACCTGCATATTCCAGGATAATCTATTTTAAAGTTAGCTGATTAGCAACCTTAATCCCATCTTCAACCTTAATTCTCCTTTGCTATAATTCAACATACTCAGAGGTTCTAGGAAGTAGGGCCTGGAAACACTTTGGGGGCCATTATTCTGACTCTAGCATCCTCTTAAAGCAAAACAAACAAACAAACAAACAAACAGAAAGACCCTTCCCTTGACTATGGGATCTATTCTGGTCAATGTCCCATTTCTCCTATGGTGTTCAGTCAAAATTCTTGGAAGAGTCATCTTTACTCACTGTTGCAGTCTTATGGGACTGGGTCACTAACCAGTGGGGTCTGCGCTAACTCCAGGTAGTTAGTGTTACCACTGAATTAATTGTAGGACATCTGATTAGTGTTCAGAGAGTGTGAGAACTGCCCCCCCGACATTTGGTGTCAGAATTGTTGAGAGTAAAGGAACACACTGCTTCCCCTTTTACCTGGCTAAGTTGACGATGTGATTTTTTTTTTTTTTAGTAACATATGATATATTATTTGCCCCAGGGGTACAGGTCTGTGAATCATCAGGCCTACACATTTCACAGCACTCATCATAGCACATACCCTCCCCAATGTCTATAACCCCACCACCCTCTCCCTACCCTCCCACCCCCAGCAACCCTGTTTGTTTCATGAAGATTAAGAGTCTCTTATGGTTTGTTTCCCTCCCGATCCCATCTTGTTTCATTTTTTCGTCCTTACCCACCCACCCAAACCCCTACCCTGCTTCTCAAATTCCTCATATCAGAGAGATCAAATGAATAATTGTCTTTCTCTGATTGACTTATTTCGCTCAGCATAATACCCTCTAGTTCAATCCATGTCGTTGCAAATGGCAAGATTTCATTTCTTTTGATGGCTGAATAGTATTCCATTGTATATATATACCACAAAGATGTGATTTCCTGACAGTCCAGTGATGGTACTCTCAGGTATCTCCCCTAGAGAAACTCAGTGATGAACACAGGGACCCCTGGACATAAAGGTTCTTCACTGCAGTACTTACCATAATAGTGTAAATGTGGCGATGTACCTGTAATTAGCAGGAGAGTGGATATATAAATTTACAATTTATTAATACAACAGAACATTTAGATCATTTCAGAAACATCATTAAAACCCAGTTTCAAGTACGTATGTAATGTATACTGTTTGTATAAATTTCTAAAATGTATAATAAAAATAAACATATGCATATATTTGACAAATACATACTTTTGTAATATAAACACAAACACACCAAATCACCAAATTCAGTGTATTAGTGACTCCTGAGGACAGATGAGAGGAAAAGATAGAGGAACTATAATTTCCTTTATTTATGTATTTATGTTTTATAGAAGAGATCGGGGCACCTGGGTGGCGCAGTCAGTTAAGCATTAAACTCTTTGTTTTCAGTTCATGGTCTCAGTGTTGTAATTGAGCCCTACCTCAGGCTCCCTGCTCAGCATGGAGTCTGCTTAAAGCTCACTCTACCTCTTCCCCCCTCTTCCTCCCACCCCCCCCACTCTTTCTTTCTCCCTTTAAAATAAATAAATAAATCTTTTAAAAAATAAAAAATAAAAGAGATCTAAGATAAATGTTTCAAATCATTAACATTTGTTAAATCTCAATGGGGGATGGGGAGGACCTAGGCTCTTTGTTATATTATTTTCTATACTTTTATATGTTTAAAATATGCTAGAGGGACGCCTGGGTGGCTCAGTTGGTTAAGCGGCTGCCTTCGGCTCCGGTCATGATCCCAGCGTCCTGGGATCGAGTCCCACATCGGGCTCCTTGCTTGGCAGGGAGCCTGCTCCTCCCTCTGCCTCT
>ML110887.1:38687-90601 GCA_003697995.1 Taxidea taxus jeffersonii
TTTGACAGAGAGAGAGAGAGAGAACAAGTAGCCAGAGGCGGTTGGGGGGGTCGAGCAGGCTCCCCACTGAGCAGAGAGCCCAAAGTGAGTCTCCATCCCAGGACCCTGGGATCATGACCTGAGCCGAAGGCAGAGGCTTTAACCCACTGAGCCACCCAGGCACCCCAAGGTTTGATTTTTAAAAGGCCGAAACTTTAACAAAATTGTACTTGCCCATCACGTCTTGGGGCAACCTTAAAACAGCCCTGTTTTTTTATGCAAAGCAAAAGAAGAACCAAACTTGTAGAAAATTTAATGGAGCCATGTACCCTGGAAATATTTGAAGTGGTTTATTGCTTGGGGCAAAGGAAGAAAACTGAAGGCATACCAATTTCAGAGGGCACTATCCCCTTGATAATCACTGATCTTCCCTCTAATATCTGGAAACATGTCGCTAAACCATCTCCTAAACCACTTTCATTCAATAGGCAAACAACTGGAAGAAACTGCTGATGCTTCTCATTTCAACAAGCTCTTTATTATTATTTAATTTATTTAATAATGTATTTGTTTATATTATTTTACATATATATTGTATTTTATATATATTTACATATATAAATATTATATAAATAGATTTAGCATATAAATACATATATATGTATATAAATATATTTATACATTCATGAAGAATTCCAATTTTTCTGCTCCTATTTCAGAAACTTGACAAGTCATTGTCATGTTCCAAATAGTGAAAAAAAAATTGTCTTTGTCAAGGAAAGCTTCGTGCAGACAGTGTGTGTTTGGTTCTCTGGGCGTGGTAACATACCTGGTTGAGTGGCTTTGCTGAAGGTGCTCCACGAGTCGTCATGACTCATTGCCCTCGGCATCAACAGGAATTGATTTGTGCCAGCAATTCTCAAAGGCGTCTTGTTTACTGCTATGAAAGTCATCAGCTCTATCACAGCTTGGTCCTGACCTCAGCCTTTTCAAGAAATTTTGGCTAGAAAAGAGATCAGAATAGGAAGCTCTTCTCTATTACACTTAGTCCATTAACTTTACAAAGAATACATCTTCAAGTATGTGATTGAACTTCATGCTTAAGTTTTATGTGTGCTCTAAGGAGAGAGAGGCAGAGACACAGAGACAGAGAGAGAGAGAGAAAGAGAACAGTTCTCAGAACAATGTAATTAAGAGGAGTTCCTTCCTGGTTTTGTTACATCATAGATATTTCTGACCAGAAGACTAAAGCAAATCTTTTGATTTAAGGCTCTACAAGGGTATTATGGATACTGCTAAAAGGAACCCACCAATTCATAGCTGAGCACCATTTCAGGAAGTGAAGATAGAATGCAGGCAACATTGTAAACTTTCCAGTGAGGGGAAGGGCTTTCTATGGTCTGAAGCCCACTGAGAAAGTCTTTTTTTTTTTTTTTAAGGTTTTATCTATTTGACATATATAGAGAGACAGCGGGAGAGGGAACACAAGCAGGGGGAGTGAGAGAGGGACAAGCAGGACTCACTCCCGCCAAGCGGGGAGCCCGATGTGGGGCTTGATCCCAGAACCCTGGGATCATGACCTGAACTGAAGGCAGATGCTTAACAACTGAGCCACCCAGCCCCCCCCCCCCCCCGAGAAAGTCTTATTAATCTCTCTACAAACAGAAATTGTCAATATCCCCAAACACCATAGAATTCTTTTACAAGTTGCTTCTGCTCCAAAAACTTTAAAATTAAAACACAAACTAATCCTTTTTGGCCCCCCCCAGAAAGCTTCAACAATATACCTAAAGATATTTTCATTACCAAAGATAGTTTCATTAATTTATAGTGGTGATGATGAAGCAGGAATTCAACTTAATCTTGGGGTATGTTTTTTACCTGCAGGAGCCAATGTTTTCAGTGTTTATTACCACTAAAAAAGAAGTGAAATCAGGTGGATGACATAAATGACATAACTTTTTTTTTTTACATAACCCAACTTCTTTTTCAAATCAAAAGCATCCTTTCACTGGAATTTACTACTGAGTACAGTTAAGGTTGCCTTTGACGTTATTGGCACTCAAATTGATGAAGACAATATTTTGCATAATGACACTAATAGCAGTAAGTCCTTGCTTACTACACACTAGGAACTGCGCTGTCACTTTGTGTGTAACACCTAACAATTATCAACAGTCCTATCAGGGGAGCACTAATATTCCTTTGAATATTAGCAAACTGAGGCATAGAGACAGTAAGTAATTTGTCCAGTGTCACAGCTACTACATGATAAAGCCAAGTACGTCAGCACATAGCTGTCTGATTCCTGAGCCCATCCTATATTACATGTCAAAGGCATTTATTATCAATGCTATAAGGCAAACTAAATGCAAACAGACTAGTTTCTGTGCATTTTTCCGTGAAAGATTTGTTTCGGTTTCATCAAAATTTTAGGGTTTCATAATCAGTGATTCTTAGGACTAAGAACAACTGTGGCTTAGACAAACCACAGCACTTGGGAAACCTGAGTAGCCCCTTCCTTCTCTGTCTTTGCATCCTCGTGGTTGGTCTACAGCAGGTGCTCTGTGTATAAATATTTCTCAAATGGCATGCAGGCAGGATGGCTGCCCTAAGGTTGCTCTGGAAGCAGACTGTCTGCCAGGGCTTGCTGGGGTGGCAGGCACCGTTCTGGTTGGAGAAGTAGTCCTCGGTGTATATACCATAGTCAGCCTTTGATCCTCAGCTTCGCCGATTCGGAACTCTGATTTTATCAGCAATTAGAGAGCATATTAATTTTCAACAACACATTCACATTAATGTAGCCCACTTGCCTGATGTCTAAGCGCCAAATAACTCATTGATTTATAATGAAAAATATGAAGGTCAGAAACACAGGAATGTTAAAGTCATCACTAAGAGCATGAAATCTCCAAGAAGGCAGACCTACATGGGAGTGAAAACATAACTGGAAGTTTACTTGGTGAATATGGAAAATGAACAATAGAGGTTAATTTGAGGAATCTAGTGTTTATTGCCCTCTGGTAAGGAAGACAGAGCATTCATCCCTACAAATAAGGAGAGTCTTGCCAAACCGAAGAGAACAGAACGCTCTCCCCAGGACCTTTGCATTCCATCTCTTGTTTGCTAAGGAAGCTGCTAACTTGGCTACTGAGGGACACATTCTTTGTTTGTATATGCTAATGATTTTAATCTGGCTATGGTCCTATTTTATTGGTCAGACCTCTTTCAGGTGAATTTGAATATTTCCACAAAATCCACCTATTGAGTTTGGGTGGCTCAGTTGGTTGGGCAGCTGCTTTCGGCTCAGGTCATGATCCCAGCGTCCTGGGATCGAGTCCCACATCGGGCTCCTTGCTCGGCAGGGAGCCTGCTTCTTCCTCTGCCTCTGCCTGCCACTCTGTCTGCCTGTGCTCGCTCTCTCTCTCTCTAACAAATAAATAAATAAAATCTTAAAAAATATATATTTTAAAATATTTTATTTATTTGATAGAGAGCATGCACCAGAGTGGGGGAGGGGAGCAGCAGAGAAGGGAGAAAGAATCTGAAGCAGACTCCAAACTGATCTTGACACCCAACGTGGGGCTCAATCCCATGACCACAACATCGTGACCTGAGCAGAAACCAAAAGACCGTGGCTTAACAGACTGAGACTCCTGGGCACCCTATTTATTGAAGTTGAATTCTCCCTGGACAATGTTATTGGTAGACATTCTAGTATAACTTCAGTGTGCTGATGACGAACATTTTCTAAAACCCCTCAGTAAAAGTCTGTAGTCTATTGTTCTTCCAATAGAAATTGTTCCTCATTTTAAAGTTAATGTATAAGCTACATGAAGAGAAGGATTGTGGGTCATTCATAAACACTTTGGGGGTGTACCTACTGTGCATCAGGCTTGTTCCATGCAAGTTACTGTTTAGACAATGGAGAACGAGGATGGATGACAGCTCCTGCGTTCAAGGCACTTGCAGGTGGGTAAAGACTTACGTAAATAAAAACAGATACCAAAAAAGAATATCTGTATAAAAAGACTTGGAAACAGGGCACCTGGTGGGCTCAGTCTGGAGAGCATGTGACTTTTGATCTCAGCATGGTGAGTTCAAGCACCACGTTGGGCATGGGGCCTGCTTAAAAACAAGTAAACAAACTGATGGTATTTAGTTCTAAATAGAAATAAGAACAAATTGTTGTGGAAGCACAAAGAGGAAAGGGGTGACTTTCCCAGGAAGGAATAGATGTTTTAAGTAGACAAGGGAGGAAAGTGCATTCCAACAGACAGATCCATGGAAGCTCAAACACAGAATTGTAAAGTGTGCACAAGAAATGGGAAAGGTGGGGCCCTTGGAAGGCTGGGAGGGGAGACACAGGTGAGCTGGAGGAAATGGAGGCACAGGGATGACAGGGCTTGAGCTCTTTAGGGCCAAAGGCATAGGAGACATTTCCTCCCTCTCCCAGGCTCCTTCCCTCATCCCCAGAACATTCCTCTTTCTATGTTTGTCTCTGGGGCCTCTAGTTATTAATTCTCTGTTTCTTTCAGAAGCTTCTGTTTTGGGGTGGCTGGGTGGCTCAGTGGGTTAAGCCTCTGCCTTCGGCTCAGGTCATGGTCCCAGGATCCTGGGATCGAGCCCCCGCATCGGGCTCTCTGCTCAGCAGGGAGCCTGCTTCCCCCTCTCTCTTTGCCTGCTGTTCTGCCTACTTGTGATTTCTCTCTCTCTGTCAAATAAATAAATAAAATCTTTTTTTTTAAAAAGCCATTAAAAAAAAAGAAGCTTCTGTTTTCTTAGGTTCATTTTTTAAATCAATAAATTTTTTTAAATTTTTTTTAAAAATTGGGGACCTTGCTGGTTCAGTCAGTACAGCATGCAACCCTGGATCTCAGTGTCATGGATTTGAGTCCCATGTTTGCTGTAGAGATTACTATAAATAAACAAATAAATACATAAATAAATAACATTTTAAAAATTTGGTGTTTGATTACATAATACCTGTTTGTGGAATGATGTTCAAGAGCTATAAGGGCAAAGTGCAAAAAGTCTAGTTTTCCTCCCACCTGGGCCAGCTGCCCAGCTCTGCTCTCCTGGTCCTAGGGACAACCACTGGCACTGGCTTCCTGTATTTCCTTCCATAAAGTCTCTGGATAGGCAAGCATTTGTGTGTGTGTGTGTGTATAAGTGCACGGCTATGTGTGTACACAGTTGTGTAAGTATATACTTTTTTACACCAAGAGTAGACTATTACTGCATTTTGCTTTCTTCACTTAAAATGGATTTTTCCATATCTGTCCATTCTTTTATGCATTCAGTTGACAAGTGCTTATGCAGAGTCTACCATGTCCCAGGCACTCGTTGATGGTAAAGATAGAGCAGTGGGCAAAATCTCTGCCTTCATGGACCTCCTCTTCTAGGAGAGGGGTACAGGAAAGACAGACACACACCAAAGAAGCAAGGAAGTATGTACAGGATGCCAGATGGAGAGGAGAGCTAAAGTAGGAGAGTGCTGGGAGGGTAGACGCTGGAGAGTGGCCACAGCCATCTAAAGGAGAGAAAAAGACAGGCTGAGAGAGAGAGAAAGGCCTAGTTCTTCTGTTGGTCTCATGGCATTCTGTCAGATGAATATACCATAATTTGTTTAATCAGTCGCCTACTGACATTTACCTTGCTTCTCACACTTTGCTATTACAGTAATGCAAATCTTGCCTATAGGTCATTTGACACATCAAGTATATTTGTAAATTAAATTCCTAGAAGTGGAATTGCCATTTTAAGGGTCTGTGCAGTTTTAATTTTAACAGATACTGCTAAATTGCTTTCTGCAGAGTACCAACTTACAGTTCTTTCAGCAATGAATGGGAGGACCCCACCAGCTACAGCAACACTGTGTTGTCAAGATTTATGATGTTTGCTTATCTGATGAGTAAGCTATGAAATCTTGTTATAAGTCTAATTTGCATTTTACTTTTTTTTTTTAAGATTTTATTTATTTATTTTACAGATAGAGATCACAAGCAGGCAGAGAGGCAGGCAGAGAGAGGAGGAAGCAGGCTCCCTGCTGAGCAGAAAGCCCAATGTGGGGCTTGATCACAGGACCCTGGGACCATGACCTGAGCCGAAGGCAGAGGCTTTAACCCACTGAGCCACCCAGGTGCCCCTGCATTTTACTTTTTATGATTGAAGTAAAATGTCTAAAGCCCCCCCCCTTTTTTTAAGATTTTATTTATTTATTTGACAGAGAGCGAGAGATCACAAGTAGGCAGAGAGGCAGGCAGAGAGAGAGGGAAGCAGGCTCCCTGCTGAGCAGAGAGCCCGAAGCAGGGATTGATCCCAGGACCCTGAGATCATGACCTGAGCCAAAGGCAGAAGCTTAACCCACTGAGCCACCCAGGTGTCCCTCTAAAGACCCTTTTTATTCCTTGTAAACTGTTCATGACTTTTGCCAAATTTTCTACTGTATGTGTGAGGAGTGGGGCCGGAGGTGGTTGCTTCGTTTTGTTTTATTTCTGATTCATAGAAACTCTTCTTAGTAAAGAGTTTACAGCTTTCTTGGGATGTGGGTAGCAAAAGTTTCACCTAATTTGTCAGTTCTCTTTCAATTGTGTTTATAATAAATGATTTTCATAATACAGAAACTTTTTACTATTATATAACCCAGTTAAATAATCTTTTAAATTACTTTTTAAAGATTTTATTTATTTATTTGAGGGAGAGAATGAGAGAGAGAAAGCATGAGAGGGGGAAGGTCAGAGGGAGAAGCAAACTTGCTGCTGAGCAGGGAGCCTGATTCGGGATTCGAAGTGGGACTCAATCCTGGGACACCAGGATCATGGCCTGAGCAAAGGCAGTCACATAACCAACTGAGCCACCCAGGCACCCAGAAATTATTTTTTTTAATTACTGTTTTTCTTCTAGTACTTTGACATTTTTTTTTTTTAGATTTTATTTATTTGAGAGCGTAAGAGAAAGATGAGTGGGTAGATCCCAGGACCCCCAGATCATAACCTGAGATGAAAGCAAATACTTAACCAACTGAGCCACCTAGGTGCCCCAACTGTGTGTTTTTTAACATTTAAATATTTGTTTCATTTAGAATTCATTCTATGGAAGGTGTGAGGCATGATTCCAATATTTTTTTTCTGATGGGTTACCTGATTTTATACAGCTTATAAAATATAGTGTACTATCTGATAGAAGAGTACATCTTATTTTTCCTATTCTTCTTGACTTTCCCAGGCTCTTTTTATTTGCTTATTTTCCATTTGAACTTTAGAATCAGTTTGTGTAGTTCCAAAATAAACCATCTCAGTGTTTTTATTGGGATTACACTGAATTTACAGATTAATTTAGGGAGAATTGACATCTTCCTCATGCTAAAATTTTCTGAACAAGAGTACAGTACATCCTGCAGTACATCTTTTTTTGTCTGTATCCCTCAGTAGTCTCTTAGTTTTCTTCATATAAATTGTTCACACTCTCTGTAAATCTTACCTTTTTCCAGTTTTTTCCTTCATATTGGCTCCATAAATGTTCTTATGGATTTTGAATTCTCTTACTGTTTCTAACCGTTTTTCATTAAACTCTCTTGCACTTTCTAGTTAAAAAAAAATCATATCAGTATGCCTGGGTGGCTCAGTTGGTTAAGTGGCTGCCTTCGGCTCAGGTCATGATCCCAGCGTCCTGGGATCGAGTCCCACATCGGGCTCCTTGCTTGGCAGGGAGCCTGCTTCTCCCTCTGCCTCTGCCTCTCTGTCTGCCTGTGCTCGCTCTCTCTCTCTCTCTAACTAATAAATAAATAAAATCTTTTAAAAAAATCATATCATCAGCAAATAATGATGATTTTACTTCACTTTTTCTAATTTTTAATTCATTTCTGTTATCTAATTATATTGGCTAAATAGTAGCGGTGATAAAGAAGACCCTTAACTTACTCCTGATATGAATGGGAATGCTACCCCAACAGCTTTGTCAAAGCTAGCTTTGTCAAAGCTAGAAGCAGAAGGCTCCATTCAGAAGTTTTTAGTGATCAGAATCTGAGGTGCTCAACAGAGATCAAACTTTTGGAAAATGAAGAGGCTCATGTACAGGTTCTTTCTAGTGATAGAGATTTATTATAAAGATATTTGGGAAAACAAAGGATAGAAGAAAACATGGCAATGTGGTTGCTAATTACTTATTGTTTCATTCTTTTTTTGCTAACCTAACACTATGCTACCATTTTTACACATATGAAGTTGTTTGCAATTAATCTCCTCAAGGGTTACAGGCAATATGGAGAAGCAAAATGCCTCAAAAGGAAAATTAAATAATAGAAGTTTCCATGTCTTGCTCTGAAATTGCTCATTCTTTGATTTTTTTTTTAAGATTTTATTTATTTTATTTGTCAGAGAGAGTGAGCACAGGCAGACAGAATGGCAGGCAGAGGCAGAGGGAGAAGCAGGCTCCCCGCTGAGCAAGGAGCCCGATGCGGGACTCGATCCCAGGATGCTGGGATCATGACCTGAGCAGAAGGCAGCCACCCAACCAACTGAGCCACCCAGGCGTCCCTGATTTTTTTTTTAAGATTTTATTTATTTATTTGACAGACAGAGATCACAAGTAGGCAGAGAGTCAGGCAGAAAGAGAGGAGGAAGCAGGCTCCCCGCTGAGCAGAGAGCCCGATGCGGGTCTCGATCCCAGGACTCTGGGATCATGACCTAAGCTGAAGGCAGAGGCTTAACCCACTGAGCCACCCAGGTGCCCCTATTCTTTTATTATTTTTTAAAGACTTTTTATTTATTTTAGAGAGAGGGAAAGTGTGCGAGTGCCCATGCACGTGTGCGCACAGGGGAAGGGGGAGAGGGAGAGAGAGAATCTTTTTTTTTTTTTAATATTTTATTTATTTATCTGACAGAGATCACAAGTAGGCAGAGAGTCAGGCAGAAAGAGAGGAGGAAGCGGGCTCCCCGCTGAGCAGAGAGCCTGATTCGGGTCTCGATCCCAGGACCCTGGGATCATGACCTGAGCTGAAGACAGAGGCTTAACCCACTGAGCCACCCAGGCACCCTGAAATTGTTCATTCTTTAATAGATGTACCAGAGGAAAATAAATATGCCAAACAAAAAGAGTAGGAAGGGGGTATGAGATCCACATGACCCAATAGCATGCTAACTCATCAACCTCTAATTAGCCAAAACTTGGCCTTAATTTAGACATTTTTTCTTTTTTCTCTCAAATGTTAAAAAAAAAAAAAAAAAAGGCTCCTGCTTGTCTATCGATACTCAAGTTTTCCCGTTTCGAAAAATTGCCTTGATATTGTTCAAAGGCTTTCGTTTACCTCCACAATGCCTTAAATATAAAAGATGTTTAAAAAGATCAGTTGAAGGGGCGCCTGGGTGGCTCAGTTGGTTAAGCAACTGCCTTCAGCTCAGGTCATGATCAGGAGTCCCGGGATTGAATCCCGCATCTGGCTCCCAGCTCCACGGGGAGTCTGCTTCTCCCTCTGACCTTCTCCCCTCTCATGCTCTCTCTCACTCTCTCTCTCTCTCTCTGAAATAAATAAAATCTTAAAAAAAAAAAAAAAAGATCAGTTGAGGGACGCCTGGGTGGCTTAGTCTGTTAAGCATCTGCCTTGCCTTCGGCTCCCGTCATAATCCCAGGGTCCTGGGATAGAGTCCTGGGATAGAATCTGCATTGGGCTCCCTGCTCAGTGGGGGAGCCTGCTTCCCTCTCTGCTTGCCTCTCCCTGTGCTTGTGTTCTCTCTCTGACAAATAAATAAATAAAATAAAATTTAATAAAACATCATTTGAATGAGTGAATGTTAGGTAATTAGCACACCTTGTGTGGTTTTAAACTAGTGATCTGTCACAATGTCTGTTGAACAAAGGAAAGGCTTTAGTTAGTCTGACATAGGCATCAGCTTTTTAGAAGATGGTGAAGGTAGATAGTTTGAAAACGTCAGATTGCTATAAAAATACACTTATGGATTGCTAACAATTGGATTTGTACTGAAACTTTATCAGTCATTATGGTTAAAATTTACTTTTATTATTTTACTTTGTTTTTCTTTTTCTTTTTTTATAATTTTTTAATAAACATATAATGCATTATTAGCCCCAGGGTTACAGGTTTACACACTTCAAAGCACTCACCATAGCACATACCCTCCCCCATGTCCATAACCCCACCACCCTCTCCCCTTTGTGTTTTTCTTTAAAACACCGCAAAAAGCTAGTGTAACTCTGTAAATCAGATATTCATTAACAGCAGGCATGTTAAGGTAAGGACATTTCCAAAACCCCAAATTGCTGCCTTTCTAGAGCTTTTAGACCCTGATTTTTTTTTTTTCAAGTTGCAATGTAGGAGTGAGAGTTGAGTAACTTATATACTACTCTACATGTGGTAAGCTGAAAAACCAGGAAAATTTTAGCAGTCTGGAAAAGGTTTCTCAAAACAGCCCCTTTGTTTTAAGTCTCTAGACGTTATTTGGAAGATAACATCTGTTTGGTTCGGTTGTCACAATACGGTATCACTTTCCTCCAAGGGTTCTTACCTCAAGTTCCTGGCCATCCTGTGGGTCAGCAGCTTCCAAGCAGTGTAACTGACCACAATCTACAGTAATAAGTGTATTACGTTGAGGTCTTAGGCATACGTGCATATACCCATAGAGTTTCTTAAGACAACACTTAAGCCATCTGCATGTTTTATAGTCTGATCTTCTCTGTTCTGAACCTAGCCTATCCTATCCCATTCTGCTCTATTCATTTAAGATTTTGCTTGTCAGGACTTGCCAAATTGATTTCATAACTCTGCAGTTTGAAAAACAGTGCTATAAATCAGTGCTTCTCAAATCTCAGTGCTCATCCAAATCACCTAGAGATCTTGTTAAAAATGCAGATTCTGATTCAATAGGCTTTAAGAACAAGCACTTTTAAGACATTCACAGGTGCTGCTGCTGCTGGTCTGCCACAATTTGCAGAAGCCAGCCTGCGGATATTTGTCCGCCCACCCCCACCTCTGGTTTAATTGGCCGTGATGGGCACGGAGAGCAGCATAGACTCTCGTCAGCAACGTTCCGTTCCAACATTGAGGTACATAGCATGTGTCTCCTGAACACTTATTTTACACTTAACTGTGTGCCAGGCCCAATTCTCAGACAAGCCAAAGTCCTTCTTTTTGTATCTCACGTTTAATGTGTAATTACAAATTGTGGTCAGTGCAAGGAAGAGAAATGAAGCCGGCTGAGGAAAAGATAATGGCAGCGTGGAGGCACCGACTGTTTTAGATTGGGGCTATAGACAATGCCTACGTGGGTCAGTGACACTTGACAGAGACTGAAGGAAGGGAGATGGCCAGGGGAAGAACTAGGGGAAGGATGATTGAAGCACAACAGATGAGGACACAGGTTCTGAGAGGGGAAGAAATTGGTAGTGTCTCAGGGTCTGGTGGGAAGGCAGTGAGGCACACCCTTACCAGAAGGGAGTAGGAAAGGAGAGTCAAAGATGGAGTCAGCGAGGCAAGGAGCCCTGATGATATAGCACGTGATAGGCTGGGGTAAACTGGGATTTCATTCTAAGGGTAATGGGAAACATTGGAGAGTTTTGAGCAAGGAAATGACAGGAAATTTCAGTTGTAAATGACCACCCTGGGAGATATGTGGTGACCCACTACCAATGGACGAGATAAAGTATGGTGAGCTCCAAACCTGCACATCATCACCTGACCTCCATCCCTCAATATCCAGCTTCCAGAGTTCAACATTTCATCCGCCTAGAATCACCAAGAATCCCACGTGCAGCAGAACAGGAATGTGGTTTTTGTTTTAAGTAATAAAGTACTGCAATATGGTTAAAAGTACCACCACCCTCATCTCTCATAGTTGATGACCTTTTCCCTCCTAGGCCTCGTGCCCAAAGCGGATCTCTCTGCTGTATTCCTTATCTTATTTCCCATATTATACTCAGTCTGAGATATCATCGTGTGGCTGATGCACCATTATTTATTGTATCATGGAGTAAGAACAAAAGTACTGAAAACTAAGTAGAAATACTGTGGAATAGACGGGTTTCAATCTCAGGGATGTTATATGTGAAAAGAAAAGTGTGTCATATAGAATTAATGAAATATATATATGATTATAATTCAACCAGTCAGAAACCTGGAGGTAATCATAGGCTCCCCTCATTCAACTCCCACACTCTATCAGTAACAACTCCCTGGAGTTTCTACTTCCCAAATCTCATACATTTCTGCCCCACCTCCCATTTTGGAAGTTCTTATCTGTTCTAACCTGGATGACTTACTTTACCACTAAGTCATTCTCCACAATAAAAGCAGAATGGCATTTTAAAATATAAATCCCATGATTACATTATTGGATTAAAATCCTTCATTTTTCTCTAGTGTGCTTCAGAGTAAAGTCTAATCTTAGCATAACCTAAACATATTTTGTAATCATGTCTCTCTTTTTCAGGTAGGTTTAGGTACATACAAACAAATTAGGATATACAAATTTTATTTTCTCCTTCTGTAGTAGCTTCCTTTGCTCCCTTTCTGACTTGAAAACATCTACTCATTCTTCATGAATCAGCTGAAATGTCATCCCCTCAGGGAACTCCCTCAGGTTCCCTCTGTGCTCATTCTTGAAGGAACTAAGTACTTACTCCTCTGTAGTAGTTGACTCACAGGTCCTTACTTTAGGCATTTTCATATTTTATAATTGTTTGTACTTCTGGATCATGAGCCCCTCAAGGGTAACCACCATATTTTATCCATTTTTCTGTCCTTTAGCATTAATCCTGGCACACAAGCAGGCACTTAGCCAATGTTTGCCAAATGAATAAGCAAACGATGTGAAACTGAAAAAGAACCACCCTTACTAAATAATATGAGATCCCAAAGTTATGAAGTACATATCACTCCAGCTTTGAAGAGGGAGTCAGGCCAAAGAACAGGCTTGGCTCTCTTGCCCCCCTTAGCTCCTAATGTAAAGTCCACTGGTGTTGCATGGGGTCCAAGAGCATGATGAAACCCCATTCTTGGGACCCTTTGTGTCTTCGGTCTCTCCAAACCCATGTTTGTGAGGCCATACAACACAGGTGACCACAGAACTTAGAGTGCCTTTTGGCCATGTCCATATTTAAGAAAAGGAATCTAGACTGATGATCAGTTCATCCATCTGGCTTATCATTAAAAATTATTTTGCATAGGGGCACCTGGGTGGCTCACTTTGTTAAGCATCTGATTCTTCATTTTAGCTCAGGTCATGATCTCAGGGTCGTGAGATCAAGCCCCATGTCTGGCTCTGTGCTCAGTAGGGATTCTGCTGGAGATTCTCTCTCTCCCTCTCCCTCTGCCCCTCCCCCTACTCACATGCTGGCTCTCTCTCTCTCTCTCTCTCAAATAAATAATAAGTAAGTAAATAATCAATTTTTTTGAAAGAAGAAATTATTTTACAGAACTATCAACCACCATTTTAAAAAATCATAATTAATAATTTGCAGTTATTCAGCAATAAGGTGAAAAAGCAACAGCCCCCAGCAGATTTTTCTCTATAACTCTCCCTCAAGGACATATGCTCAGAAAACAGAAAATTCCAAGGAAAGCTTAATAGTTAAGTATATAAGCTCTCCTTTAAATTCTTCCAGAACCAATATGATGTTTTTTTTAAAATTTTGTATCTTTCTACACCTTACTATCATATAGAGTGCCAGTACCTTGTAGGTACTTAATACATATTGATTGAAAAATGCTGAAAAGAAGAACTGACTTTGAAAAATTTTCCAGCTTTTTTGGTTTGGCTTGTTTCTTTCAATCCTGGATAAGTAACAGGGAAAACATACTCGCTAGTTTAAACCACTAAGATCATGACTGGTATCCCCATTGTCCTATGTTATTCAATATAAGTATTATAATAAATGTACAAAATGATGTTCAAAGGTAGGAGGTCAGAAGGCAATAGGCCTGTATTATAAGAAAGGTGAGGCCCAAATTTCTTATTCTATTATTTTTCAGACTTGTGAAAGGATTGAGCATTAGGAGAGAGTATATTGGTATTCAAGAAGTTAGGGAAGATGAAAGAAAAGAGCTATCTTGAGAAAGACAGGTATATTAAAAATAAATATGTATGACATTGCCATTTTTGTGAATGGTTGACTATCACTGATTTCATACAGCTCTACCAAATAGCAAAAACAAAGGGAAATGGAGGGGAAGTATTCCTCCATTGTTGATGCCATGTTAATATTTTGAAGAACTCAAACAAAAATGAAGGTGGCCTTTCAGCATCAGAATCAGCCAGGGGCAATATAGCATACTGGTTTCTGCCTCAGTTCCTTCACCTGTAAAAGGGAAAAAATAGTAACTCTTAACTTCATTTGGTTTTAGAGTAGATTGAATAGAATAAACGTGAGGTTGAAATTGTGCCTTAATATAAACCAAGTTTCAACCAAATAAATATTATTTCTACCAGTCTTCTTCAATCAGAAGGGAAACCTTGAAGTTAGCAGGCATATATGTGAAAATAAATAAGATTCAAAGTTCTTGATTATTTTTTAAGATTTATTTATTTATTTGAGAGAGAGAGAGAGACAGAGAGAGAGCATGGGAGTGGAGGGAGGGGCAAAGGGTGAGGGAGAGAGAGAATCCTAAGCAGGCTCCAAGCTCCGGTGGAGCCCAATGCAGGGCTCCATCTCACAACCCTGAGATCATGATCTGAGCAGAATCAAGAGTCTGACGTTTAACAAACTGAGCTACCCAGGCACCCCTCTTGATTATATTTATTAGATATTTACAGAGGATATCGGGCTTTGGGATCAAAGAGATCTGGGTTTGTCTTTGAGGAAATTTGCTTACCTTTTCTAAGTATCATCTTTTTATCTAGAAAATGGGCAAAAGATTATACTTAATTCATATGGTTGTTGTGAAAAGAAAATGGGATTTTTTATATAAAATCCTCAACAGGGACGTCACTAAGTGCCTAACAAGTTGCAGCTATGACTGTTAAAAAATAATTAACTACATTGACTTGAATATTACAAATATATCTTCTTTTGTTTTCCCAAAATTAACCAATTCAAAAAGGAGGTTAAAATGTTTATTTCAGAAACTTTTCCTTGAATATTCTGTAATAGTCATAGTTTAGTTAAGTTTTTTAAGGTTTTATTTATTTACTTATTTGAGAGAGAAAGAGAGAAAGAAAGAGAATCTCAAGCAGCAGGGCTTAATCCCACAACCCTGAGACTGTGACCAAGCCAAAACCAAGAGCCAGATGCTTCCCCAACTGAGTCTCCCACAGGCCCCTAGTTAATTTTTTAAGACATGGATTAGAATTTTTAAAAATCTATGAATTCCATAGACATACTCAGTTTGATATAATTCAAATGTATGAACCATGTTGTAATTTCAAAATGAGTACCTTAAAAAATCTTCAGAAATATTTCTTCATGTAGCATAAAGTCATAGTTGTAAAGTTCTTTGATACAAAAATGTAAAAATAAATAGAATGAAAGGAAATGCTGTTTGGTCTTCTGGCAAACAAAGACCCATTATGATGATCACTACAATAAAATGAAGGCAAGAAAAGGGTTGTCAGACTAGTAAGGGGTGCCATATATCATATGAGATAGCTCATGTTCTATCTTCCTTTGTTAAATTCCTATACAGCTCTGACATTGTGGTATTGTCATAGTCTTCAACTCTAGGGAAATATTCTTCCAACCAGATGCTCTTATAAGTGATATCATTCAAAGGCAAGGAAGAAAGACCAAGATCAGTTGCTGAAGTTGACTCAGAAAATTTAGGAGGTAAGCAGGTAGAATATGAACAAGAGACGATCAGCTGGGATTGAGCCTTCAAATAATTATGGGAGGTGTTTGTTTAGAAAGACACTCCAGGGATCCATATGTTCCAAGAGAAAAAGAATGAATTCAAAGATGATATCATTGGGATGAATTTGATTAGTGAAAAGGACAACATTGTTAAAGGAGAAGTACTTTCATATAACTTGAAAAGGTAGAAGGGATACACAACCTCATCATACTTAATTGAATAGGAATGTATTTTCCCCTGAGGCCCAAGGGCTTTAAAGCCACAAAAATATCTCATTTGTCTTGTGATTCATAATGCTGGCACATTTCACATCACACTCAGTTAAACAACAGTGCACCCTTCCTCACATTATCTTCCCACAGAAAAACTGAGGAACATTAAAGCAAGTGATATTGTCAGGAGTGAGTACAATCTTCACCTTTATATCCAATATTTTGTTCACTTCTTGTTTGGTATCTCCACACCTCACTTTAAATGTCTGATTCCAATGTCACTGTGTGCTCCCATATTTTTTTTTCAATATTTCAGTAGTCTACAATATTTTAGTTTTGGTTTGAACTAGGCAGATAGCACCCAGAGGTCCCTTCTGTATGCATTTTTTTTTAAATTTTGAAAATAATGAATCTGCATGGCAGAGTGGTTAAAGTTCAGTATTTGGTTTCAGATAGACTAAGCTCAAATGCAAGACCTGGCTTATTTAGTTCAAGTCTCTAAGCCTCACTTTTCCTCAATGGGAAAACTGATGGCTGTAATCATGCTTACAGCATTTGGCTGTTGAGAGGATTAATTGCATATAAGACAACCAACACAGTGTCTGGCACATGGTAAAAGGTAAAAGCATGATAATTATTTTTGAGCTCTTTATTAGATAATGTTTGGAGAATTATAGGCCTTATGTGACGGCATTTACTTATTTGGATGGGAACTGGAGTCATTTTTGCTTTCTGAAGTGTCCTTAAGCTGTAACAATCTCTTCTGTATTTGACACTAATTGCACACTTTGAGATACTTTTATTATTACTTTCTACAGTAAGGTAGAGATTATTGCCTCTACAGATGAGATAAAAAGGCTAGAAATAAGACTTCTACTTCTGGGAAGAGGCAGTAAGTATACTTTTCCCTACTTCTGCCATTAAGCACAACTTGAAAGTCTGCACAAACATAAATGACTCTGAAAGGTGGAGAGAAGGAGCAGACCCGCTAGGGAGTTTTGAACCCAAAGAATGACATGATGGTGAATCCCCTAGGTTTCCTTTTTGTCTCATTTATCCTGGAACAGATGCCTCCAAACTAGACATACCAATAGGCACAAACAGAAGACAAAAACATTTGTTCTCTCTAACCAAAGAACCAAGAAAGCAGTAGCCTAGTAAGACAAAACTTTGACACAACTACTCTGTCTCAGCCAGTACCACAGAAAAATCTCTCTCCACCCCTACCCACACCAGGAAAAGTAAAAAGAAAAAAAAAAAAAACAACCATACAGATATACATAAAGAATTGCATATCTTACCAGTGAGGTTTAGTCCAAGGATGCATGGTTGCTTTAATATTTGAAAATCAATCAGTGTAATTGTCATACTAATGGGGTAAGAATGAACAAAATGCATGATAACATCAACTGACACAGAGAAATCACTTGAGAAAACTCAGTACACATGTATGATAAAAATATTCAAAAAAACTGGAACAGAAGGGAACTTCCTTAATTTGATCAACATCTACAAAAAACCTACAGATAACATCATACTTAATAGTTGATATGATATCAATTATTCAACTATCAAATAGTTGAATGATAATGCTTTCCCCCTAAGACTGGAAACAAGGAAAAACACCTACTCTTACCACTCTCATTCAGTGTAGTGCTAGAAATTCTATCCAGAGCAATAAAGCAAGAAAAGAAAAGAAAATGCATAAAAATCAAGAAGGAAGAGATAAAACTGTCCCTATTTATGGATGACATAATTATCTGCATAGAAAATCCTAAGGAGGGGCGCCTGGGTGGCTCAGTGGTTTAAAGCCTCTGCCTTCCGCTCAGGTCAAATCCCAGGGTCCTGGGATCGAGCCCCGCATCGGGCTCTCCGCTCGGCGGGGAGCCTGCTTCCCTTCCTCTCTCTCTGCCTGCCTCTCTGCCTACTTCTGATCTCTGCCTGTCAAATAAATAAATAAATAATCTTAAAAAAAAAAAAAAAGAAAATCCTAAGGAATGGACAAAAAAAGACTTCTACAACTAATAACTGAGTACCTCAAGGTCACAGGATACTCAGTAAGCATATTAAAATAAATTGTGTTTCTATATACTAGCAATTAACATGTGGATAACCAACATTAAAAATATAATACCAATAGGGGCTCCTGGGTGGCTCAGTGGGTTGCGGTCTTTGCCTTTGGCTTGGGTCGTGATCTCAGGGTCCTGGGATGGAGCCCCACGTTGGGCTCTCTGCTCCACAGGGAGCCTGTTTCCCTTCCTCTCTGTCTGCCTACTTGTGATCTCTGTCTGTCAAATAAATAAATAAAATTCTTAAAAAAATTAAAATACCATTTACAATCACTCAAAAAATTGAAATACTTAGGCAAAATTATATCACAAAAACAGGTACAAGACTTGTATGCTAGAAACTATAGAATACTGGCAAAAGAAATAAAACATCTAAATAAATGGAGAGATAAACTATGTTCATGGATTAGAAGACTCAACATAATAAGGATGAAAATTTCCCCTGATTTGATATGAAAGTTTAATGCTATTTCTATCAAAATCCCAGCAATGTTTTTGTAGATATAAACAAGGCCATTCTAAAATGTAAATGGGAAAGGCAAAAAAAGAATAATTTAAAATATTCTTGAAAAAGAAGAATTAAGTAGGAAGAATCAGTTTTTCCATTTCAGTATTTTTTCATATATTTCATTAATGAAGACAGTGTGGTATGGGTGAAGAGAGATACTAAGCTAAGGAGATAGAATAGAGAGCCCAGAAGTAAAATACACCCAGCTGATTTTTGACAAAAGTTATAAACATGATTCAGTGGAAGAAAGATGGCTTTAAAAAAAAAAGTGCTGAAGCAATTGGACATTCATTAAAAATAAAAATTTTCAAACTAACCTTCAAACCTTGTCCAAAGCTAATGAAAAATGATCATGGACATATATGTAAAATAAAAAATTATAAAACTTTTAGAAAAAAGTAGTTGAAAAATCTTTGAAATATCTTTGAAATCTAGAAATAAACAAACAGTTTTTAAACCTGACACCAAAACCTGATTCATAAAAGGAACAATGGATACACTGGACTTCAACAAAATTGAAAATTTTTGCTCTGTAAACGATTCTGTTAAGAGCATGAAAAGACAAAGACTAATGTTTGAAATACATAAAGACCTCTTAAAACTCAACACTTAAAACTCCATTAGAGGGGTGCCTGGGTGGCTCAGTGGGTTAAAGCCTCTGCCTTCAGCTCAGATCGTGATCTCAGGGTCCTGGGATCGAGCCCCACATCGGGCTCTCTGCTCAGCAGGGAGCCTGCTTCCTCTTTCTCTCTGCCTGCCTCTCTGACTACTTGTGATCTCTCTGTCAAATAAATAAATAAAATTAAAAAAAAAAAACTCTTTTAGAAAATGAACAAAATACATAGAGACATTTCATAAAACAGAATACACAGATAGCAAATAAGCACAAAGAATGCTGTTTAACATTAATAGCCATTAAGGAAATGCAAATTAAAACCACAATGACAGGGTTGCCTGGGTGGCTCAGTCAGTTAAGGGTCTGCCTTGGGCTCAGGTCATGATCCCAGGGTCCTAGGATCAAGCCCCACTCCAGGATCCCTGCTTCTGGGGGAGCCTGCTTCTCCTTCTCCCTCTGCCCCTCAACCCCAACTTGTGCTCTCTCTCTCGCTTGCTCTTCTCTCTCTCTCTCAAATAAATAAATAAAACATTAAAAAAAAACCCACAATGACATATTACTAAACACATCAGAATGGTTAAAATGTTTTGAAAAGTAATGCAAACATCAAATTCTGGTGAGGATGGGGAGAAACTGGATCACACATACATTGCTAGTGAGAATGGACAATGGTATATCTGTTTTGGAAAACAGTTTAGCAGTTTCTTTAAAAAATTAAACATGCAACTACACAGTGACTCAACAATTGCACTCTTAGTTATTTATCCCATAGAAATGAAAACTTACATTGATACAAGAATCTATACACAAATGCTCATAGCATCTTTACTCCCAAGACCCCAAACTGAAAACAACCCACATATCCTTCAGTGGGTGAATGGTTAAGAATCTGTGGTACATCCATATCATGGAATATTCTTCAGCAGTAAAAAGGAATGAATACTTGATACATGCAAAGGTCTGGATAAATCTAAGGAATTATGATGAGTGAAAAACTAAACCTTAAAAGGTTATATATACTGTGATTTCTTTTTTTTTTTTAATTTGTTTTGTTTTGTTTTGGTTTTGGAGAGAAAGAGCGAGCCAGCGAGCATGCACATGGGAGAGGAGTGGAGCGGGGGAGGAGAAGACAAAAGAGAATCTTAAGCAGGCTCCACACTCAGACCTGGGGCTCTATGTCTTGACCCTGAGATCACGACCTGAGCCGAAATCAAGAGTTAACTGACTTAGCCCAGGTGCCCCAATATATGATTTCACTTATATAACATTCTTGAGATGACAAAAATCAAAGAAATGGAGAACAAATTAGTGGTCCCAGGGGACTATGGAGGGAACTGTGTGTAACTATAACAGGGTATAACAGGGGAATTTTTGTGGTGGTGTAATTGTTCTATATCTTTCTTCTTTTCTTTCTTTTAAGTAGGTCCTATGCCCTGTGTAGACCCCATTATAGGGCCTGAACTCATGACCTTGAAATCGAGACCCAAGTAGAGATCAAGAGTTGGCACCCTGCTGACTGAGCTACCCAGTTGCCCCTAATTGTTCTGTATCTTGACTGTGTTAAGTGTCCATATCCTGGTTGTGCTGTAGGACTTCAATTTTGCAAAATGTTACCATTAGGAAAAACTGAGTAAATAGTACATGTGATTTCTCTTTTATTTATTTATTTTTTAAAAGTAAAATTTTATTTTTCAGGGGCGCCTGCGTGGCTTAGTGGGTTAAGGCCTCTGGCTTCAGCTCAGGTCTTGATCCCAGGGTCCTGGGATCGATCCCCGCGTCGGGCTCTCTGCTCAGCAGGGAGCCTGCTTCCTCTCTCTCTCTGCCTGCCTCTCCGTCTACTTGTGATCTCTGTCTGTCAAATAAATGAATAAAATCTTAAAAAAAAAAGATTTTATTTTTCAGTATAATCTCTATATCCAACATGGGGATTGAACTCATGACCCTGAGATCAAGTGTGGAAAGCTCTACCAACTGACCCAGCCGGATGCCCC
Organism: Taxidea taxus jeffersonii; assembly: GCA_003697995.1. Classification (NCBI taxonomy): domain Eukaryota; kingdom Metazoa; phylum Chordata; class Mammalia; order Carnivora; family Mustelidae; genus Taxidea; species Taxidea taxus. The sequence continues at coordinate 59,862 of ML110887.1, forward strand.
ACTCTGTTATTTTTTTAATAACTTCATGTGAATCTATGCTTTTGTCAAAATAAATAGCTGGCTAATTGAACATATAATAAAATACATAAATAGTTGAATTAAAATAAAAACCAGAAGTCCTAGATTCTGATCCTATGTCTAGTTGATTTTTCAGAAACGCATTACTCAGTTTACTCATTGTAAAATGGAGGAAGTAGTATTTGTACTATATCCTGGAGTTGGGCAAGTGAAGTTAAAAAAAAATAAATGTTTAAGAAATTGCACATAGCTACATACTTGGATCAGACTTCTGGAACAGAAGAGACCTTAGTAATTTCCTACCCCACTGGTCTCCAAATCATTTTTTCCTGGACCTAGGGAGCCTGGTTGGACGTTGTACAGAGGGATGAGAGGAAGAGCAGGAAGTGCCTCCCATATATCCGTCTTCCAACATTCCACCGGTTCCCCTGCCCTCCCAGCCTCGCCTTCATTGGTTTTCCATACAATTCTGGGAGATTTTGTAAAAGTGTTTTTTACTTAATGCATTTTGGTATCAACTCTTCTCTTTTTCCTAGTCTTTCATTTTACTGACTAGAAGACTGGTAACCAGAGAGGCTTAGTGACTTAGAGAGTACACTAAGATGGCTGGTGGTGGAGATAAGAACAGAACCAGGGCTATCGACTCTCAGCCCAGCATTGCTTCACTAAATCACGGTGCTTTGTATTTGGATAGATTGCTCAACATTTTTGTCAAAAGTGCAGTTTCTTAAGCAGCTGGTAAATCCTAAAGTAATAACATTTAAGGTTGTCTCGAGCCATAACTTTATACGGTCTTCTTTAAACACATGGATTGAATGTGTAGACATGTCGGTAGTGATCGTATCTGGTATTGTTCATAAGTGGATGGAATTCAAGGAGTGTCTTAAACAGACATCCTTTAGTGTACATATTTGGGAAAAGCTTGTTGGTGCCACCTAGTGGCTTAAGTGGTAGCTATTATACTGCGGCAGGAATTCAGAAGACATTTTAGATTTCCCTTTTGTTAAATGCTGTTTCAATTAATATACTAAAACTCATTGCCAATTACCTCAGCCACCTTATTTCTTTGATGTTTCACTGAAAATGCATTTCAGAATATACAAAAAGAGGCTCATTTTTGGCTTAGCTGTCCAATTTATGTCTGCCAGTTGAAAACTTTTTTCTTAGAGAAGATTACTTAGATGAATTTTTTTTTTAAGATTTTATTTTTATGTAACTCTACACCCAACATGAGGCTTAAACTGAAGACCTCAAGATCAAGAATTGCATGCTCCTTGGGGTGCCTCGGTGGCTCAGTGGGTTAAAGCCTCTGCCTTCTGCCTTTGGCTCAGGTCATGATCTCGGGCTCTCTGCTCAGCAGGGAGCCTGCTTCTCCCTCTCTCTCTGCCTGCTTCTCTGCCTACTTGTGATCTTTGTCTGTCAAATAAATAAATAAAATCTTAAAAAAAAAAAAAAAGAATTGCATACTCCACCAACTGAACCAGCCAGGTGTCTCAAGATGAATTACTTTCAAGCCCAAATTACTTGTTAATTGCAACCAACTTTCAAATCAGAATGGTGAATTCTTACTTAGTACAGATCCTTAGGATTCCTGTAAAATTAATGGTCAGGTTACAGTAGGGATTGAAAAGTACTAACATCTTCTTTTTAAAAAATCTACAATTAAGACTTTTCACTTAGTGGGTACTTTGTGTAAAAAAAAAATCTGTGACCATGTTAAAGACTAATACCATAAGGGCTATAGTTGGAAATAATAAGTGCACAATTTAACCATTAGATGGGATTCAACTCTTTGAAGTTTTCTAATGAACATACATTTTTTTCAGTGAAAACTTACACTTAGATTTAATCTTCCTCCTAACACTAAAGTAATTATTTGAGCAGACCAAACCCCATATCAACAACAACTGAATGCTTAAAATGCTTACTTGCTTCTATATTCTCATCATATAACAATTTTTTTTCTTTTATGATGGGTCATGAAAGGAGTGAATCATAAAATCATTTGTTTGCTCAAGGTGTTATTAACTTAAGAAATTGCTGGTTTTCTGGGCTGGTCCACTTATCAAAGCTATTTTTAGAACAATAATGACTAAACCCAAGTACACGAAAGACATTTGGTAGACAAGGATAAGGGAAGTTGTTGATAAGTTTGTGGAGGGAGGGAATCTGGAACCAAGAATAGCAGGATACAAAGCAGCCATCAGGAGAATGGAACCAGTGACAGAAAGATAAGAAAAGAAAGTTTTAGGAACAGAGGTGAGGTAACAGGAGGCCAAAAGCTATGAAGGTCTCAGATAATGCTTGAGGGGGCTGCAAAAGTTAACAGGATAAATTTGAAAAACAAGCTTAAGTCAAGCTTGTACAAGTTTCAACCTGTACAAATTATGCTTTCAGTTTTTCCAGATTTATTTCAATAAGTGAATTTTTTTTGAAGATTTTTTAATTTATTTATTTGACAGACAGAGATCACAAGTAGGCAGAGAGGCAGGCAGAGAGAGGGGGGAGCAGGCTCTCTGCAGAGGAGCTCGATCCCTAGATTCTGGGATCATGACCTGAGCCAAAGGCAGAGGCTTTAACCCACTGAGCCACCCAGGTGCCCCAATAACTGAATATTTTTTAACCATTGACTAGAGGTATATTTTCACACTGCCAACACAAAAAAGATTTATTTAAGAACACTTGATGCAAGTGTGGCCCATTTCCAAGGGTTAGGATCAGAGACGAACTTTATGGGTATCTCTCATTAGTTATTTCAAGTGATGCTAAGCTCTTCATGTAAGTTACCCACTGCCAAATTAAAGCTATTTCCTCCTTAAAAAAAAAAAAATCTCGGGGTGCCTGAGTGGCTCAGGGGTTAGGCATCTGCCTTTGGCTCAGGTAACAGTCCGGGGTCCTGGGATGGACCCTGGCATCGGGCTCCTTGCTCATCAGGTAGTCTGCTTCTCCCTCTCCCCCTGCTTGTGTTCCCTCTCTCACTGTATCTGTCAAATAAACAAATAAAATTAAAAAAAAAATCTGAACACTATTGGAATACATTAGGATTATTGCAATTAAAACAGATCATACCAATTGTTGAGGACAGGTGGGAACAAAATAGATTTTGAAGAAAAGTCCATGAGGCCTTTTTAAAATTAAAAAAAAAATTTTTAAGATTTTGTTTTAAAGTAATGTCTACATCCAACATGGGGCTCAAACTCACAGCCCCGAAGTCAAGAATCATATGCTCTTCTGACTGGGCCAGACAGGTGCCCCAAGGCCTTTTATGTTGACTTCTTGAAGCTGCATGAAGTGGAGTGGGCCCTGAGTCAGATCCTAGCTTTTTGGCTTATGCCCTGAGTTCATTTATGACTTCAGTTTCTTCTTGTAAACTGGGAATGATACTGCCTCTCACACTTGTTATGTGGCTTAAATCATATATATATATGATACACACATACACACTGTGCATAAGGTGCTTGTGAACATGTGGCACACCGTAGGTAATTAAGAAATGTTCATTTCTTTTTTCGTTGAGACTACTAGGTAATATTTAGTAAAGCAATCAGCAAAGAATTCAGTTTTCTCCCATGGTCTTTGCTTTTACTGGCAGCACAGACTTGCATTAGCAAAGAAGTCATGAGCTGTTTTTAATAAGATTCATATAAAATTCTTAATGCAATAAGAATCTATTATTATACATAATTATAACAAGTAGGTTTTGTGCCTGGGGATACATATTTTTAAATCTTCTAATAATTACAAGATAGTGAAACTCACTTGTTCCATTTTAACTTGCGGTTACAAATTTCTTAGTTAAGAGCCAACACATAACTTTTTAAAGAATTAAGGGACTAATAACTATGTAGGCTACAAAAAGAGCAGTTCTATTTTTAGGATTGGTATCAACCAAATGTGAAATGATTGTGGTGGGGGCTCCTGGGTGGCTCAATCACCCTGAGTCCTGGGATGAAGTCCTGCGTCGGGCTCCCTACTCAGCAGGGAGACTGCTTCTCCCTCTGCCTACTGCTCCCCCTTGCTTATGCTCTCTCTCTCTGAAAAATAAATAAAATCTTAAAAAAATAGTGGTGGTGTCAAAAGAGATTTTTGTACCAAGATTTGAGAAAATACTCATTTGTTTCTTTTAAAAAAATATTTTATTTATTTGTTTATTTATTTATTTATTTAGAGAGCAGGGGGAGGGGCAAACAGAGAGAGAATCTTGGGCAGACTCGGTGCTGAGCGTAGAGCCCGACTTAGGGCTCGATCCCATCACCCTGAGTCCACCACCTGAGCCAAAACCAAGAGTTAGATGCTCAACTGACTGAGCCCCCCAGGCACCCTAATACTTCTCTTTCTATTAACGTTTACAAAGATGTATAAGTGAACACAGATTATAATTTCAAGGTGCTCTTCAAGACTGACTATCCCTTCTGACATTTTTACTATCCAATATCTGGAACCTAAATATGCTAAAATGTCACTACTGAGATGTAGTGTCTACCTCTGGGACCCCTAAAAACTGTTCAATACCAACATGTTCTTGCATCAATAAGTTGTGCTTATAGATAAATACATTTTTAACTCAGTGGTATATTGATGGACTGGCAAAAGAAATGTTGGCATATTGGTAAAGGGCCAATTCAGGCCTTTTAAGAAAATCTGGTGGGACGCCTGGGTGGCTCAGTGGGTTAAGCCTCTGCCTTCGGCTTAAGTCGTGGTCTCAGGGTCCTGGGATCAAGCCCCACATGGAGCTCTCTGCTTGGCAGGGAGCCTGCTTCCCCTCTCTGTCTGCCTGCCTCTCTGCCTACTTGTGATCTCTCTCTCTGTGTCAATTGAATAAATAAATAATCTTTAAAAAAGTAAAGAAAAAAAAGAAAACCTGGCAATATTTAAAGTGAAATTATAATGAGAATTTAAAATAAGCTTTTAAAACTTTGATGACTATATGTAAGAAATAATTCTTAAGTTTGCCTATTTATATAGCTTTGACATTTGAAATATCACTTAACATTACTAAGCCACTCAATGGGGGCACCTGGATAGCTCAGTAGGTTAAGCATCCCTTGATTTCAGCTCTGGTCATGATGCCAGGGTCATGAGATCGAGTTCCCAATCGGGCTCCACACTCAGTGCCCCATCTGGTTGGAATTCTCTCTCTCCTTCAGCTCCTCCCCATCTCGTTCTCTCTCTCTCTCTCGTTCTTTAAAATAAAGAAACAAATCTTAGAAAAATAAGCCACTCAATATATTTTGTCTCCTTATCTTTTCCAACTAGATAATTTAAAAACTTAAAGCACCTCAACATTTTTCTTTCCTTTTTCAAATTTACATTATTGTCTATTTATATCTACTATTATTCTATAGTATGGACTATACTATACCCTTTAGCTACTTAACAATTCATTCATTCATTCGGTTTTAGGTGTATCTCCCAGTAGCTGTGGGTCTGCCTGTGTTCCTAATGCATGTATTGTATGTACCAAGGCGGCAGGGGAAACACTCAGAAGTGTGTTTCTTTAGATGTATGCTCCATGGTCACTGCAAAGTATGGCAATGGGTAAAAGAGCTTCCAAATGCTCCCGTCCCCCAGCTGCAGGGCTGTAGAGGAAAGAGAGCACATGTAGGGGATGTGCACGTGGGAGCTCCATGCTAGGACTACAAGTCCCTGCAGGGAGGTGCCTGTGGTGCGTGAATGCGGAGTCTTTTTCCATAGTGGCGGTAACTAGCACCCCCTCTCCTCCACCCTGGCTTGTCATTCCTCCTTTATGCTCTGTGACCCCCTAGCCTGTTCGCCCAGGGTTTCCTCTGGCCTGATAAGGAGAAGCTAACCTTTTAAAAGGACATGAGATCCATTCTAATTCTGAGATTCTGTGACATTCCCTAAATCTTTTTATTAAATTTTATGAATGATAAAATGCTCCATTAAACATATATATATTGCTGTATTTTTTCATTAGCTTCAATGAATATCTTTCCCCCCCATGTCACTGAGCTCATTTTTACCTCCTAGCATATCATACATATTGTTCTTTTAAGCTTAAAATAGCCTCTAAAATGGACTCAATTTATACAAGTGTAAAGGGAAGAAATGTCTCACTTCAGGGCCTTTGACAAACATAAGATGTGCTGCTGACTTACGATCTGATGTACTCACAGAGGTGAAAGCAGAGCCGTTGGAGCCCAGAGAAAATCAGGCTTCGCCAGAGGGATGCTGCCACCGCCGAGTCTCCACAGCTCTGTAGGAACCGCTGCAGGTCCTGGGTGGTGGCGCAGGAGTTCTAAGGCCTGGTCCAAGGGTGCAAGCATGCTAGTGTGGCTGCAGCGTGGAGGGGGCCAATCCCCGTGCGATCAGAGAAGCAGGCCTGGCATGGTGCTTGGCCTAGAGCAGGGGCTCAGTCAACGCTGAAAGAGACAAAATGGATTATGTCCCTCTCATGCTCCGAATCTTCCCAGCATACATGGAATACAATCCTTGGATCTTCCTCTGGTTCGTGAGGCCCTACAATTCCTGCCTCCTTAACTCTCCCCCTCTGTTTATTACCACTCTTTACCCTGGTTAGTTTTGCTCTAACTCACTATCTCCTTTCTTTTCCTCAAACATGCAAAGTCCGTTCCTGTCTCAGGACTGACCCTTGCAGTCCCCTCTGTGAATCCCACTCTCCTTACACATAGGCGTACAGCTCAGCTGTCACTTTTCTATGGTCCTTCCTCAGAGATGCCTTCCTTGTCCACCTCATCTGGAATAGTCACCCCATACCCAGTTACTACCCACTTCCTCTATTATGGCTTTTCTGTGCAGTGCTTACTGCTGCCTGGAATTACATCCTTTGTTTACTTGTTAATATTCTATCATCCCTACTAGTCTATAAACTAAGTCACTGAGGATAGGGACTTCATTTTGTTGACCATCATGTCTCCAGTGCCTCTACATAGTAGGTCTCAATAAATTATTTGGGGATGGAAAGGAGAGAATAAGGGGCCAATTGGTGGAAGGTTTGAATACCATGCCCAATTACTCAGCACACAAACTCCCACCAGTCACATTTATTTATCTCTGATGAATAAATTCTTGTTCTTTCCTTTATTCAATAGGAATATATTAAGTGCTGAATATGTACTTATTATATTATTATACATGAGAAGGAAAGAAACCCATGAATAATTGTCTAAGTCAACCAGTATTTGCTGGGCACTTATTGCCAGGTACTGGGCTAAGTGCTGGTAAAAAGTAGCGAACAATGGGGCACCTGGGTGGCTCATTGGGTTAAGCCTCTGCCTTCAAGTCAGGTCATGATCTTGGGGTCTTGGGATTGAGACCCCCACATCGGGCTCTCTGCTCGGTGGAGAGACTGCTTCCCTCCCCCCACCCCGCCTATCTCTCTGCCTACTTGTGGTCTCTGTCAAATAAATAAATAAAATCTTAAAAAAAAAAAGAAGTAATGAACAAGTCAGGTGTAGTCTCACTGAGCTAGGAGGCAAGTAGGAAGATATATAGATGAAGTGTGATGAGTGTTTTATAAAAGGGAAAAGCCTAGGTACTCTTGACTAGTTGATGAAAACTTATTGGAAGAATGTTCAAGCTGAGCCCTGACAGGTGAATTAGCCAAGTAAAAGGGGAAAGATGAAGGCTATCTCAGGATGTGCAGAAGGTGGTGTGAAGAAATCAAAGAAACTGATGCCTGTGGCCTTAAGTTCTCAGTCTTCCAGCTACTTATGTTCAGGTAGAGAGATGATAGACATTTGAGACAGTTAATGAGAATGCATGAGGGATACCTAGGTGGCTCAGTAGGTTAAGTGTCTGCCTTTGGCCCAGGTCAGATCCCAGGGTCCTGGGATAGAGCCCCGCATCAGGTTCCCTGCTCAGTGGGAGCCTGCTTCTCCCTCTTCCTCTGCCTGCCACTCCCCCTGCTTGTGCTCTCTTTCTTTCTGTCAAATAAATGAATAAAATATTTGAAAAAAAATAATTCAAGTGTGTCCTCAGTTGTTCCTAGAAAGAGGCTGTCTAGGAATTCCATGGGAATGTGAAAGTCATCCATTATGTGCATCCCAAAGAGAAAAAATTATGATCTACTGCCTTAAAAATCATTCTCAAATTTCATCACTCTACAAATTAGTTTTCCTTTTTCCATATCCCTTTCTGATTTATATCAAGATGCATACATATTGGTTGTGTATGTGCATTAATTATTTTATGTAAATTAAGTTGGCAATTTTTAATAAAATATTTTAAGTTTTTCTATGGCAGATTCAGTTATTCTTCTCCTGCATAAAAGAATCCAGAAGGTTTATAACCCAAGCTATTTGGCAATGAATTGAGGCTAATTGCCTTTGTACGTGGCAAAGTTTCCTTATTTCTTTATACTCCTCCACCCTTGCAAAACCACCTGCTCTGACCTAACAGCTGACCCAAAGATGACTCATGTTCTCCATATAAACATATCTTTTACTTTAATTTATATACTTCCTACTATTTGGAATGCCTTGCCCTCTCCATAAAAATTCTATTCATTAAAAAATGCTTAACTAAAAGAAACTGCATTACAGAAAATTCAGAAAATAGGGGATTTACCTATAAAACTGTTCTATAGGACAATATGCTATGGTTTGGTCCACTTGTTCTAGCCTTTTTAGTTTTCTAATTTTTGTGTGTGTGTGTGCCTTTTGGAGGGAGGCACTTTTTGGGGGGCACTGAGATGTGTGGGTTTGTGGGTCAGACCACAAATGAATTGCAAGGTTGGGGGGTTACAATGCAAACCAAGCATGTTCCTCCTCTCTCCACTACTGCCTTTGGTGTGGGGTGATCTGTGCATGTGCTCCTAATATGTGTGAGTGTGGGTATGAGAGTGTGCATGTGAGTGTGTACCCACCAGGGGTCAGCAGGTGCATGTGTCTGGGTTGGAGAGAATGAGGCAAAATCTTTTTTTTTTTTTTTTTTTCCAGTAATCTCTATACCCAACATGGGTGAATTTACAATCCTGAGATCAAGAGTCACATGCTCTACTGACTGAGCCAGTGAGGTGCCCCTGTTCTAGCCTTTCTAAAAGCTAGTTTTTAAATTATAAAAATGATACAGAGATTTTGCTTCCAGTAATGGCAGAGTAGCTTATGTTGGACTAAGCCTCCCACAGGTAACAAGATGGAGTCTGGACAAAATACGAAAAATAGCTGGAAAGCAAACAAAGGCAGGCAGGCAGGCCTACACTATAGAGGACTCAACCCTGGAAAAAGGAAACCACACTCGGTGAGATGCATATTTAAGCAGATTTACCTCTGAGGGCCTTCCCCCACTGAGTGCATTAGAGGGTGGCTAGAACTTAAACTGAAGGTATCAGAGAACAGAGTTTGGGGTTGCCAGAACAACTGGAAATTGAGGGGGAAAATTCTGGAAATGAGATTCACTTACCGAGATGGGAGCTCCAAAATCTATGTACAAATTTCCTTTAAACTTTTGGATGAGTTGCGTATACCTGGGCTCAAAAAAACCCAGGAAAAGAACAGCTAGCAAATACAGAACAGAAATTTCCGTTGTTGCCAAGATAGAAGAGACAGAGTCTGGACTTTGAATATTGCTGTTAGCCCATTTGGTCTACTGTAACAAAAATATCATAGGCTGAGTAGTTTATAAACAACAGAAATTATTTTTCACCGTTCCGAAGATGAAAGTCCAAGATCAAGGTGTCAGCATGGTGGGGTGAGGGCCCTTTTCCAGGCTTCTCATATCCACCCTGATGGAAGAGGTTAAGGAGCTCTGTGGTGTCTCTCTTATAAAAGCACTAATCCTATTCATGACTGCTCTATCCTCATGACCTAATCACTTCTAAAAGGCCTCACCTTGTAACACCTTAACACTTGGTGTTAGGATTACATGTGAATTTGGGGGAACACAGACATTCAGAGCATAGTCCTACCAAGTCAGAGGGGTTTGGTAAACATCTCAAGCTCTTAATCAAAACTCAAAAGGAGCTACACCTCGGCATAAAGACTATTTCCTGGGACTAAAGTTGCTCTACAACTAAGAATAAAATTGAAATAGATCCATCCTAAAAATATAAAAAGTAAGCTTACACAAGTTCAAAGTCATCAGCCACTAAAGTTATCAGTAACTTAGCTGCCTACTAGAATGGAAATCAGAATTGTCCAGAGGAAGATAAATTTATGTGTTGTCAGGGCACCTGGGTGGCTCAGTGGGTTAAGCCTCTGCCTTCGGCTCAGGTCATGATCTCAGGGTCCTGGGATTGAGCCCTGCATTGGGCTCTCTGCTCAGCAGGGAGCCTGCTTCCCTTTCTCTCTCTCTGCCTGCCTCTCTGCCTACTTGTGATTTCTGTCTGTCACATAAATAAATAAAATCTTTTAAAAAAATATATGTGTTGTCTACAATGTTTAGGATAAAAAATATTAAACATGTGGGAGGCCTGGCTGGCTCAGCTGGTGGAGCATGCAACTCTGGATCTTTGAGTTGTGAGTTCAACCCCATGTTTGGATGTAGAGCTTACTAAAAGATTTAAAACATTTCTTTTTTAAATGAAACATGTAAAGACACAGGAAAACATGACCCAGGATAAGAGAAAAAAAGTATCAATAGAAACAGACCCTGAGGTGACCCATAATACTTTAAAGGAATTTAAAGTGGTTATTATAAATATTTTCAAGGACTTACATGAAAAGATAACCATACTGAGTGAACAAATGGAGGAATTTCAGGAGAAAATGAAAACTATTAAAAAAAAAAACAACTAAGGGGCGCCTGGGTGGCTCAGTGGGTTAAGGCCGCTGCCTTCGGCTCAGGTCATGATCCCAGGGTCGTGAGATCGAGCCCTGCATCCGGCTCTCTGCTCTGCAGACAGCTTGCTTCCTCCTCTCTCTGCCTGCCTCTCTGCCTACTTGCGATCTCTATCAAATAAATAAAATCTTAAAAAAAAAAAACTAAAATGAGGGCACCTGGGTGGCTCAGTGGGTTGGGCCGCTGCCTTTGGCTCAGGTCATGATCTCGGGGTACTGGGATCGAGTCCCGCATTAGGCTCTCTGCTCAGTGGGGAGCCTGCTTCTTCCTCTCTCTCTCTCTGCCTGCCTCTTTGCCTACTTGTGATCCCTCTCTGTCAAATAAATAAAATAAAATCTTAAAAAAAAAAAAAACTAAAATGAAATTCCAGCGCTGAAAAGTATAATATCTGAAATGAAATGTTCTCTGGATGGGTCTAATATCAGAATGGAGATGGCAAAAGTATAAGTGAATTTGAAGAAGATCAATAATGATATGCAATCTGAAGAATAAAGAGAAAAAAGATGAAGAAAATAGAATAAAGTTTAGTAAGTTGTTAGACAGTATCAAGCAGCCTAACATGCATGCAGTTGGAAACCAAAAGGGGAAGAGAGAAATTATGCAATGGGAAGAAGAATTATTTGAAACAATAATAGTTGAAAATTTCCCAAATTTGGTGGAAATATCAACTTATAGTTCTGAAAATTTCAGTGAACCCTAGCAGCAAAAGCACAAAGAAAATCACACTTACACACTACCAAACTGCTAAAAACCAAAAATAAAGAGAAAAATCTTAAAACAGCCAAAGGAAAAAAATACATATAAGGGGAAAATGAAAAAATATTTCTCTCATGAGAAACAATGGGGACTAGAATGTATGACAACTTTAAAAAGCTGAATGGAAGAAAAAATAAGTCATACTAGAATTCCATATCCAGAAAAAATCATCTCCATAATGAAAGGTAACTAAAGACAATAAAAACATACAGATAAAAAAGAGTTGAGAGAATCATCACCAGTAGGCCTCTATTACAAGGAATACATAAAGATGTTGCTTAAGTTAAAAGTAAATGACATGATAGGACAACTTCTTTCTACAGGAAGAAATTAAGAGCACCTGAAAAAGTAAATACAAAACACTATCTAGATTGGTTACTTATTGCTACTGTAACCAATTGCCACATGTGGCTAAAAATAAGACACATTTCCTGTCTTCAACTTGGAAGGTCAGAGGTCTGAAATGGGCTGCACTGAGCTAAAATTAGGGGGTTAGCTATGCTCCTTCTGGAGCCTTATAGAGCAGAATCCATTTCCTTGTTTTTCCAATTTCTAGAGGCCCGCTGTCCTCCTGGACTTGTGGGCCCATCTTCAAAGCCAGTTCTTTTCATGCTGCGATTTCTATTGGTTTTCTTCTGCCTTTTCTTTCTCCATTTTAGGGACCCTTCAAATTGTTTTGGGCCTCATTGGATAATTCAAGGTAATACCCCTATCTTAAAGTCAATTGTTTAGCATCGATAATTTAATCTGCTACCATAATTCCCCTCTGACATGTAACCTAACTTATTCACAACTTCTGGGCATTAGGACATGACATATTTGGGGGGGGGCCATCATTCTGCTGACCACACCAACTTTTTTCCCTTCCTAATTTTTAACCCACTGAGCCACCCAGGCGCCCCTCCCCTCCTAATTTTTATTCAGGACAATTGATTATTATAAAAATTACAACATAGTCTTGTATTTATAAATAAGTAGATATCAAATGCAGATACCAGAAGGACTAGAAGGTGGCAAATGAGAGAAACTGTTGCAAGTTTCCTCCATTTTATATGAAGTGTTATAATATCAACTTGTAGGGGTGCCTGGGTGGATCAGTGGGTTAAAGCCTCTGCCTTCGGCTCAGGTCATGATCTCAGGGTCCTGGGATCGAGCCCCCCATCAAGCCCCACATCAAGCCCCACATCAAGCCCCGCACGGAGCCCTGCATCAGGCTCTCTGCTCAGCGGGGAGCCTGCTCCATCGCCCCCCTACCCCGCCTGCCTCTCTGCCTACTTGTGATCCTTCTCTCTGTCAAATAAATAAATAAAATCTTAAAAAAATATATTAACTTGATGGAGTCTATCATAAATTAAGGATGGATATTGCAATTCCTGGAGGGGAGTTTCTCAACTGGGGCTCCGTGGAAGCTAGTTTCCTATAAAATGCTGCTGAGTGTTTTGTTAGAGATCATGGTTTGATGAACTGCCTGAAACAAGCAGAGGCCACGATGTATTAAATGTTTGTCTTCGTGTCTGGGAACAAAAGGTCTTAAAGGACCTCGTGTTGGCATCTGAACTGATGATGCCTTATCAATGGTTGGCTGCAGCCTCCTGTTAAGAAAAAAGACTCTGGGTGTTAATGTCACAATATACTGTTTTCTTTACAGAGAGATGTTTGTGTTAAAAGCTCTTTTTTTTAAAAAAGATTTTATTGGGACTCCTGGGTAGCTCAGTTGGTTAAGCAGCTGTCTTCGGCTCAGGTCATGATCCCAGCGTCCTGGGATCGAGTCCCACATCGGGCTCCTTGCTTGGCGGGGAGCCTGCTTCTCCCTCTGCCTCTGCCTGCCTCTCTGTCTGCCTGTGCTCACTCTCTCTCTAACAAATAAAAAAAAAATCTTTAAAGATTTTATTTATTTGACAGAGAGAGATCACAAGTAGGCAGAGAGGCAGGCAGAGAGAGAGAGGGGTAAGCAGGCTCCCCACTGAGCAGAGAGCCGGATGCGGGACTCGATCCCAGGACCCTGAGATCATGACCTGAACTGAAGGCAGAGGCTTTAACCCACTGAGCCACCCAGGCACCCTGTGTTAAAAACTCTTAAGAGTTGAAATCTGGAAGTTTGGAAAGATGCTACAAAAAAATGGCTACCTTTATTAAATAAAGGCTAATTTACTTAAGAATGTTTTTTTGAAAGTGTTTCAAAATGTGGAAAAAAGAGTGCATACATCCCTTGCTACATACAGAACCCTGGGGGCTTAGCAGAGGAAGAGTTCTCAATCGGGTGTTTGAGATTAAAAGAGATTTACAAGTACTTTCAGGAAAAGAGAGGACTAGAGTTTGCTCAGGACTCTGAAATGAAGCAGTTTATGAAAATGAGCCCCCTTAGCAAACACTTTTTTTCCTAATCCTATGAACCTGTTGAAAAAAATCTCTGCAAGAATCACAGGACAGGTTTGATTTCAATTGACAAGCTGCTTGGATTTTAAAGGAAATGGAATTTTTGGGAAAATATCGCAAAGGGAAATTGTGAAATGTTTCCTCTGCTGTTTGGGTTTGAGAGAGAGGAGGACTATCACGCAGTGTCCAGTTTTGTGAAGCCACTTGGAAGAACTGCAGAGCAAAAGTGAAGAGTATTTGTCCTCCCTTCCAGTGCAAGTGTGAGTCAAGGAAGGTCCTTTTCTCTAAATCTCCTGCTCAGCATGAGGATTTGTGAGTGGCAGGCTGTACACAAAGATGAGATTTACTTATCTGCCTCTAGACAAGCTTTGGATTTCTGTAAAAAAGAAGATTCTGTCATTCATAGGAAAATAAAGGACAATTTACTACAGTTTTCAACTTAACTAAACTTTTTCAACTTAAGTTAAACCCAGAACTGAGGACATGTTAAAAACATGTAATAACTAATATGTATGCTCTAAGAATCTTACACTGATAGGCTTCCATCTTTTGTACTATTGCTATTGGTGTGTTATTTTACATACGTTAAAAACCCTTAATATATTGTTCTTGTTTTTGATTAGGCCATCAATTATTTTAAGAGCTTTAAATAGAAGTACAGTGTTCTTTATGTACTTTTAGGGCTTTGTTCAATCTTCATTTCTTTGTGGAGATCCAAACTACTGTCTGATATCCTATTCTTTCTGCCTCAAGAACTTCAGTATTTTTTTTTTTTTTGTAGTGTAGATCTATTGAATTTTTCCAATTTTTTTTCCTGAAAAAGCATTTTTTTCTTTTTTAAAAGATTTTACTTATTTAAGAGAGAGAGAGAGAATGGGAGCACAGAGGGAGAGGGAGAAGCAGACTCCCTGCTGAGCAGATAGCCCGATGCAGGGCTCTATCCCAGGACTCTGAGGCCATGACCTGAGCTGAAGGCAGATACTTAACTGACTTGAGTCACCCAGATGCCCCTCTTTATTTTGCAAACATGGTTTTGTTATTGTGCACAGAATTTAGAGCCATCAATTCTCCCTAATTTTGGCACTTTAAAGATGTCACTGTTGTTGGGCGTGCCCAGTGCTGAGACCAACATCTAACACCTCTTGGCCTTTGCTTGTTTCAGGCAGTTCATTAAACCATGATCTCTACAAAATACTTAGTAACATCTTTCAGAGATGAGCCCCATTTGAGAAACTCTGCTCCAGAAACTGCAATATCCATCCCTAATTTATGACAGTCTGCTACAAGTTAGTATTATTGCATTTGATATAAAATGATAGAAACCTGTGTTCATCTCATCTTTGTTCTGTATACAGACATCTTAATTTTTCCCCGTTGATTGCTTATGAGATTTTCTCTTTGTCTTTGGTTTTTAGCAGTTTGAATGTAGTATATCTAGGTCTAAAAAAAAAAAATCCTTACCATTCTCTGAGCTTTTTGCAACTGTGTTTTGGTATGTTTCATTAATTTTGAAGATTTCTTGACCATTATCTCTTCAAACGTTTCTTCTGTCCCATTCATCTCTTTTCCTCCTGGGATTCAAATGACACATACAGTAGACTATACGGTATTGTCCCACAGCTTTGGTGGGGTATGTTGTTGCTTTTTTTTTTTCTCTTTTTTTCTTTTTGACCTTCAGTTTGGATAACTTCTTTTGACCTATCTTCAATTCAGTCTTTCTTTGGCTGTGTCAAATTACTGATGTGTCTTCACAGTCACTAGGCATTCTTCCTGATGAAAACCGTAGTTTTTCATCCCATCATTTCCATGTGAGCTTTTTTTTCTTTGCAGTTATTTTTATTATTTTTTAAAATTATGCTCTATGCCCAATGTGGGGCTTGAAATCACGACCCCAAGATCAAGAGTCACATTCTCTAATAACTGAGCCAGTCAGGCACCTCAATGTTCTTTCTTTAAATTTCTTTTTTTAATTGAAGTATACTTGACATAGAACATTGTATTATTTCCAGTATAACGCATAATGATTTGGTATTTGTATACTCTGTTGAAATGATCATTACAGTAAGTTTATTTATCATTCATCACCATATGGTTATTAAGTTTTTTTCACATGGGAAAATTTTACTCAACTTGGCAACTTTCAAGTATGCCTTACAATATTATTGACCATAGTCAGCAGGCTGTGCATTATATCCTCCTGACTTGTTTTATAATTGGAAGTTTGTATCTCTTGACCCTCTTCACCCATTTTGCCTGCCTCCCAAATCCGCCTCCCCTCTAGCAGCCACAGTTCTATTCTCTGTATCTTTGAGTTTTGTTTGTTTTTTAGATTCCACATATAAGTGGCATTTGTATTTTTCTGACTTATCTATCACTTAGCCTAATCCCCTCAAGGTCCATCCATGTTGCAAATGGCAAAGTTTTGTTCTTCTTCATGGCCAAGCAGTATTCCATTGTATATATTATATATATGAATGACATCTTTATCCACTTATTCATTCATGGAAACTTAGGTTGTTTCCATATCTTGGCTGTTGTAAATGATGCTGCAATAAACATAGGGGCACATATATCTTTTTGAATTAGTGTTTTTGTTTTCTTTAGATAAATTACCTAGTAGTGGAATTGCTGAATTATATGGTAGTTATATTTAAAAATTTTTGAGGAAACTTCATGCTGTTTTCCATAGTGGCTGTACCACTTATATTCCCACCAACCGTGCACAAAGGTCCCCTTTTCTCCACATCCTTACTAACACTTTTTTTTTTTTTTTTAATACTAGCCATTTTAACATGTGTGAGGTGGTATCTCATCGTGATTTTGATTTGCATTTCCTTGGTAGTTAGTGATGTTGAGCATCTTTTCATGCATCTGTTGGCCATCTGTATTGTCTTCTGTAGAAAAATGTCTATTCAGGGGCACCTGGTTGGCTCAATTGGTAAAGCATGCAACTCTTGACCTCAGGGTCCTGAGTCTAAGCCCCACATTGTTGTAGTGCTTGAGGAAAGAAAAGAAAAGAAGAAAAAGAAAAGAAAAGAAGAGAAGAGAAAAGGGAAGAAAAGAGAAGAGAAAAGGAAAGAAAAAAGAAAAAGGAAGGAAGGAAGGAAGGAAGGGAGGAAGGAAGGAGAAAGGGAGGGAGGGAGGGAGGGAGGCAAGGAAAGTCTATTCAGGTCCTCTGCTCATTTTTTCTTTTTTTTTAAAGTAGGCGCTACACCCAACATGGAGACTGAGCTCACAACCCTGAGATCAAGACCTGAGCTGAGATCAAGAGTCAGATGCTTAACCAACTGAACCACCCAGGTGTCCCAACTTGCTCATTTTTTAATTGGAGTTTGGGGATTTTTTTTGGTGTTGTTATATATTAGTGTTTATATATTTTGGATATTAACCCCTTATTGGATATATGATTTGCAAATATTTTCTCACATGCCTTTTAATTTTGTTGATTGTTGCCTTTGCTATGCAGAAGCTTTTTCGCTTGAAATAATCCCATTACTTTATTCTGGCTTTTGTTGCCTGTTTTTGGAGTCAGATCAAAAAAAAAAATCATTGCTGAGATTGATGCAAAGGAGCTTATTGTCTTTAACACATTTTCAATTAATTTTTTGTATATGGTGTAAGATAGTGGTCTAATTTCATTTCCATGTAGCTGTTCAGTTTCCCCACACAATTTGAAGAGACTGTCCTTTTTGTACTATATATTCTTCTTTTTCATAATTTAATTGACTGTATGTGTATGGGCTTATTTCTGGGGTTTCCATTCTCTTTTTTTGATCTATGTATCTGGTTTTATGCCAGTGCCATATTGTTTTGATTACTGTACTTTGTGATATAGTTTGAAACCAGATAGTATGATGCCTCCAGCTTTGTCTTTCTCAACACTGGTTTGGGTAATGGAATCACAGAAGACCCCAAATATCCCCGTTTGGGGTGCTCAACTTCATGGTGAAGGTCCCAAAGGTTGGGGTGCTTGCTGTGGAGCATGAATCCCCAGTCCTCAGGGAGAAGCTCAGGCTTCATGATACCCCTCCTGATTTTGGGTCATTGCACTGGGGTGGGCTTTTTGGTGAGACCATGTCTTTGCCTCTCCTACCAGTCTCAATGTGGCCCTTTTATCTTTAGTTCTGGAGTGCTACTTTTCAGAGGGAATTGTTCTGTATGTAGCTATAGATTTGCTACATCTCTGGGAGGAAGTGAGTTCAGGACCTCATTATCTTGGACTGCCCTTTTGCATTTTACTCTTTTATAGCTTCTATATCTCTGCTGAATTTGCTTGTCTGTTTATTCATGTTCCCTACCTTCTCTGCTTTAGGTTAACATATTAATCATAATTATTCTAGATTTCCTATCTGGTCATTCCATCCATGTCATAGCTAAGTGTGGTTCTCCTGATTGCTTTGTCTCTTGAGGATGGGGTTTTAAAACATTTATGTTTTGTATTTTATACTTGCTTGATGCACATAATGTATAGAACAGTAGAAACTGAGGCAAGTAGTATTACTGGAAGTGACACTTCTTTTGCCAGGCCTGCAGAGGGCTGAGTCAATACCACTGGAATTGAACTGGGTTTGTCTTTTGTTACTGCTATGGTTACTTTCCATGCCCCATGTTTTAAATTCTACTCATTTTCCTTGTGATTCGGTTGGGAATTGGTTTTCTCATTGTTCTGCTTCTCCCTTAAGTCTTCTCTTAGAGTTTGTGCTTCAGAGAGGGTCTCTCCATATTCTTGTCTCTTCCCCAACAGCAGACTTGTTGCTTTTTACTTGGTACTTCTTATTTGGTGGTTGCTGGGAGGCTGGGGAGAGTGGAGAGGGGGGCAGAGGAGTGTTCTCAGCCTCAGCCTTAGACTTTGGATTTCTGGTTCCAGGGGTGTAGTTTTTCTTAGTGATTCTGTACCTCACCTTGAGGCAGACTGGGACTGTACTTATAACTTTATAAGCACTAAATAAACTCATTTTATAGGACAGCCATTTATTTCTCCAAACAAAAATTTCTTGTTGGGTTCCTTTTGAAGGCATCCACTACAGGGGATGCTTTCTTCCTCTGAGGTGGATCTGTTCCACTTCAGATTAATTCATCTGATTATGACCCTTCCCAATCCAGTTTCAAGAGTAAAATGTTTTCCAGTATTTTTCAGATTGAGGGAGTGAAACCTGCGGCATGCTCCCAGCACAGCTAGAGATTCCTTATTCCCTCATGATCATTCTTTTCAATCTCCACCAATGAAGTCTAAAGAGAAATTTTTAAAAAACCATTTAACTCAATTTCAGTCCAGGTTATTTGGATTTAAAAACTTCAGACCAAAATTTGAGAACTACTGGTCTGAAGGTTTTAAACTGTGCTGGGAGCATGCTGCATCATCATCATAATCTCTTGGAGGGTTTGTTGAAGAAGACTGTTGGGCCTCATCTTCAGTTTCTGATTCACTGGGTCTGGGGTGGGGCCCAAGAATTTGCATATCTAATTACTTCCCAGTTGATGCTGACACTGTTGTTGTTGACAATTTAAACTCTGATAGAGATTTGCACATCTATTCCTATAAAGCTAGCCACTTAGGCCATGCAGAAAAAAAATGGATGCATGTTTAGACATAGTAGAGTCCTATAGCATGCTGTGGAGTGCTAATGAGGCACTTTATGTAACGCAGGTAGCTTGGGCTTTATTTTTTTAAAGAAAAAAAATTTTTTTTTTTTTATATTTATTTGACAGACAGAGATCACAAGTAGGCAGAGAGGCAGGCAGAGAGAGAGAGAGAAAGGGAAGCAGGCTCCCTGCTGAGCAGAGAGCCGGATGCGGGGCTCAATCCCAGGACCCTGGGATCATGACCCAAGCTGAAGGCAGAGGCTTTAACCCACTGAGCCACGCAGGCACCCCTGGGCTTTATTTATTTGATAGAGACACAGCAAGAGAGGGAACACAAGCAGGGGGAGCATCGAGGGAGAAGCGCGATTCCTGCTGAGCAGGGGGCTGGATCCCAGGGCTCTGGGATCATGTCCTGAGCAGAAGACAGACGCTTATCAACTGAGCCACTCAGGCGTCCCTAGCTTGGGCTTTCAGGGTAAGGAGGTAGTTGCGTCAGCTTTCCTGATTTAAGCTTGCAAGAGAGCTATATTTTTTAAGACATTTGCCCCCCCTTCACCTGGAGTTTTAGGCTTTTTCTCTCTCTAGCAAGTGGAGAAAATATAAGGGCATTGGTTACCCTTTTCCTGACCAAATGTAAGGGACTGTTAAGTTGCTTTTCTCATGGAAAAAAAAATCCTTTTCTGTTTTGATTTTTTAAAAAGATTTTATTTATTTGACAGAGAGAGATCATAAGTAGGCAGAGAGCCAGGCAGAGAGAGGGGGAAGCAGGCTCCCCGATGAGCAGAGAGGCAGATGCGGGGCTCAATCCCAGGACCCTGGGATCATGATTGAGCTGAAGGCAGAGCCTTTAACCCACTGAGCCACCCAGGCACCCCTCTGTTTTGATTTCTTGGCAAACTGTATCTCATTTGTTTGCATGTGTCCTTTTCCTCAGCCCAGATATGTGTTATGATTGGACATATGATCTCTTAAACTATCACTGGTGTTACTCAAGGTTTAGTATCTCTACAATCTCTTTTTAACTATTAATATAGTATACCTACATTTTGGTTTCTCACAAGGGACTTTACTTGTGAATTGTCTACTTCCATTCAGGAGATGGACAAATGATACTGTCCATGTATGTAATGCCATCCATCTCCAAATACAGTCCCTCAACCAGCGGTATCAGCATCACCTGGTTAACTTGATAGAAATGCAAATTCACTGGTCCATCTCAAGACTCTAAATACTGAAGGGTAGGAATGGGGCTAAAGCTCGGTCTGAACAAGTTCACCAAGTGACTCTTATTTGAGAACCACTGCTGTAGAAGAATGATTAAGCTAACCATTCCTGGGACAGTTCTAGGACAAGAAAGATGGTGGATACTAAACACTGGGATTAAAGTAATCTGATCCTTTTTGGAACATTTTAGCAATTATAGAATCACATCTTACAATCTAGATTTTGCTTTCCAAAGCAGAAATGAGAACTGACCATCTGAACAGAAATACTACCGAAATACAAACCCCACAAATGAGGACAATGCAATAGGTATACAGACCAATGGTAAAACCGATGAGAAAAATTCTTTTGAGAACTGACCTAAAATATTAATTTTGCCCAAATAACTGATATGATTCTTTTATATAGTATTGACACTTACAATAATGTTTTTCCATTTCTAACTTCGCTGCCAGGAGTCTTAGCAAATGTTTTACATGTACTTAAGTTTCCCCTTAGGAGACCTAAGTCTAAGTTTTCTAGTATAATTATTCTAATTCAAAATTTATTATCCAATCTTTAAAATAAAAAATAGTATACAAGGCTTGTATTATAAAGAGCTACCAGTTGTTAGCAAAAGGGCATAAATAAAGTAGTAAGTTTGTTGAAGCAAGTCTATCACTCAGGAGCAAGGCTAGTGTACGGTACAGAACCAACACATCTCTAAATGAAGTCCCTAATCTAGCTCTTGGTTCCCTCTCTGATCCCTCCTCCTCTTCTTGCTCACATGTCTGGAACATTAGCCTATATGTCAGACACTAGAGAACATCTGCATCTCAGGGTCTTTGCTTTCCTTGCTCCCTATGAAAACACTCTTCTTCCAGATACCTGTGGTGTTTTCCTCCTCTCCTTCTTCCAGTTTTGGCTCAAATGCTATCCTATTTTAGTTGTTGTGTAAGATTGTATTTATTTATTTTTTTAAAGATTTTATTTATTTATTTGACAGAGATCACAAGTAAGCAGAGAGACAGGCAGAGAGAAGGAAGCAGGCTCTCTTGCTGAGCAGAGAGCCTGATGTGGGGCTCGATCCCAGGACCCTGGGATCATGACTTGAGCCGAAGGCAGAGGCTTTAACCCACTGAGCCACCCAGGCGGCCCAAGATTTTATTTTTTTAAAAATATACCCAAGGTGGGGCTGGAACTTACAACCCCGAGACCAAGAATCATATATTCTACCGAATGAGCCAGCTAGGTGCCCCTCAAATATCATCTTCTCAGTGAGGCCTTCTCTAAGCAGCTCTCTGCCCCCTCATCCCTGGAATCTCTTATCCTGTTTTTTTTTGTTTTCTTTTCTTTTTCCATAGCTCTTATCTTCTATTACAGTGCATTTGCCTATTTTCAATCTCCCCACTACTTGAATGTAACCTCCAAAGGCACGGATTTTGTTGTTGCCTGCTTTGCTTTTAAGTGTGTGCCCACCACATAGGGCAATGGCTGGCATGTAAGTGCTAGCAAGAACTTGTTGAATGACTGAAAGTCTGCAGGAATCAGAATGTTGATATTCAGTAGCTTAAAAAACTTAAATCTAGAAGCCAGCCGAGATTTCTTCTTCTACAAAGTGTATATATCAGAATTTAATTATTTGGGTTTGCTCGTTCCTTTTTTAAAACATTCAGCAAACACTGACTGTGTGCAAGGCACTAGGCTAAGTGCCGAGACAAAAATGAAAAAGACCCTGTTCTTTCAAGGAGCTCACATTAGAGCAAAATAAAAGAAACAGCTTAAATTTTTTTTTTTTTTCTGAACCACAAAACCAAGATAAGTATAGTGTGTGGTACACAGAAAATAGTAAAATTTAGCTGCCTTCCCTCTGGTTTTTCTACTGCTGGTTACAGCAAAGCAAGCACTAGACAGATGTATAGTCTGGTATTGAGTAAGAACAAGAGGCAGGACTATAAATTTCAGACAAAGGTAGATAAGGTAACAAAGCTCTTATGCAGAACATCATTATGTAACAAGGTTAGTCTGATCTGAAAGTTAATAAACAACCGAGATGACCACAGGGTATCTTATGAGAAGCACCATGCAAACTTTAAAAGAATATAGAATTAGTGATGATCCTGACATTCCAACAATTATAAATCTTAAGGAAAACAAATATTGAGTAGCAATTTTTTTAAAATTAATTTTTTATTATGTTCAGTTAGCAATTATTACAAGTATTAAAACATTTACTAGCCCATACTTACCACCCGCCTCTTCTATGGCAAGTAAATTTTCATGTCATATATATAAATTCTCTGTCACTTTCCCCCATATCTCCTCTGCTAACAGCAACTGCGATCCATAATGGCTTAGATTTATACCACTAGAGCCAGTATTCATGGAATCTGCTGGCACATATGTGGCACGGTTAGAGAGGTGTACCTTTTCCTTCTTTGCAATGGTTGAAGGAAAGCCTCCAAAATCCACCTCTTATGTATCTTTCTTACTGATCCTAGAGAAAAAATTAGCTGTTTATGGTAACTGGGTAAATCGTTCCAAAAATTTGTTTTAATATATTCTAAGAAACAAATTTTTAAAATACTACAAGTTTCTCTGGGCCATGATCTCAGGGTCATGAAATGGAGTCCCGTGTGGCCAGGCTCTAGGCTCAGCGGGAAGTTGGCTTAAGGTTCTCTCCCTCTGACCCTCCTCCCGCTCTCTCTAAAATAAATGGATAGATCTTAAAAAAAATATTACAAGCTTCTCTGGAAATATGCTGACATTATCAAAATATCTTAACAAAAATAAATTACATTCCCAAGTAAATTAAGTACTTTTAGAAAGTCTCAAGTTGTAATTTCTTCAAAGTAGTAGTAATTGCAATTTTGAGCATCTATCTACTAAACTCTAAAGTATTCAATGCACTTTATACAGATACATCATTAACCCGAAGAAACTGACCCTGAATGGTTAAGTAATTTGACCAGTGCCACACAGTCATAAATGGTAAAACTAAGATTTACATGGAGATCTGCATGAATCCAAAACTCTCTTCTTGTCAAGTGTTTAAAAACATAGAATAAATAACAAGAAAATCATGCTGTTGTCATGCTACTATCTTAAGCTTATTTTAACTTTTGAGTACTTTCCTTTGGGGTGAGGTCATATCTGGGTTAATGTAAATACAACTTGCATGTTATATATTGACATTCCACAAACTTTCACTGGGGAGCAAAATATGCTGCTAACACCATAGCACTATTAATATTGCCTATCTTACTTGGGAATAAGAAAGTTGGGAATTAAGCTCCAGTCACCAACTAAAAATGTCTATTTTTTAAGAATGCAGTTCTTTTGCATGTGGGTGTGTGAAAATATCTTTAAAAACTTGATGGGCTACCACATACAGTTACAATTTGCATCAGGGAATCAACTAGCTGCTTGAACATGAAAGCATTCATCTAAAAAAAAAAAAAATCCCATTATAGGGCAGAATGGTTTAGTAATAACAGGTTCTAAGGAGATGAGAAATTTAGTGAGTGTGGGGGTGAGGATGTAGAATTAGAGAATGCAAAAAAAAAAAAATCAAGAAATGCTGTCCTTATGTTAAGCCTAGACATATGAAATAGGCTCACAGATAACTTGGCAATTTCATGCTAATAAAAAATCAAACTACCTAACTGAGAATAGCAGAAAAAGCCCTGGAATAAAAGATGGGAAAAACAATGACAACTACAACCAAGTTTGGGTAAGAGCTCTGCTTTGTATTAGGTTTGGAATGTTAAATCAGTTAATAATCTGTACACCTCAGGTTTCTCACCTATAAAATGGAGATAGACTTTATTTACGCAGCCTGTTGTACAGATCAAATGAGATATCCAACTGAAATGGATTTGTATCAAATCAGACCTGTAAGAAAAACAGAATGTGAGGAAGGGGAGAAGGTAATATCTTCTCTTCTCTGCTACCAGTCTCCCAGGCAGAAAAGCACAAAGTACTGGCCTATTAACTGTATATTATTCAGGATAAAATCTACTAATAATTAATTATGATTCTTAAACATTTTCCCCTTCCTTTTTTCGAAAAGATTTTATTTATTTATTTGTCAGATAGAGAGCACAGGAGCGAGCACAGGCAGACAGAGTGGCAGGCAGGGGCAGAGGGAGAAGCAGGCTCCCCGCTGAGCAAGGAGCCCAATGTGGGACTTGATCCCAGGACGCTGGGATCATGACCTGAGCTGAAGGTAGCCGCTTAACCAACTGAGCCACCCAGGCGTCCCCCCCTTCTTTTTCATTAGCCTTTTAAAATGAAAATCTAGTTAACTTTTGTGACCTGTATATTTATTGGGATTCAAGTATGACAAGTGGTGACAGTCTGGCTCAACAAAGCTTACTTAAAACAAACTTTAAAACACTTGTAATAAAATTACGGTAATTAGAGGATTATTTATGTTAAACTATAAAATCTTAAACTTCTGATTCCTACGTTTTTAAATTTATTACTTTGTCATCTGGTCATTCTGTAGGCAAGGAACAGAAATATGACACTCTGTGTCACTTACCTCAGAGAAGAGCAATCTGTTGTTTACACAGTGCTTAACCCCAGAGAACCTTTCCAAAATCAAAGTCAAGAAATGTATTTAGTTAGAGTTATGAGATAAATAGGAAAAACAATTTTATTCTTTACCAACAAATCCTTTTTGGATTGCACATTACACCTGTTGTACATGCACACTCACAGAGCTCACATACCGTGTACAACGTGGACACCAGAGAAGATTGCTTCTCAGTCAGCCTTCATCTTCACGGCCAAAGGTTTTCACTAATGCATAGTTAATAACTGTTAATGGGGTCTGCTCTGTATTCTGCTTATCATGACAAAGTGAAGGACGAACCACAGGGCTACTATGTCCTGTGGGAATACATGGTCCTAGGCCAGAGAGAATTTGGCCTTCTGGATTATTTGCTTCTTAACGACAGCACACTCAGTGAGTGTGGACATTGAGAGTCGTGACCGCTTCAGATTAGCCAGGAAAGACTAGGCGATAATAAACCTTTAGGCGAAAGAGTAAAGTAGCCTAATGGATTGGTGAGTATCTACCTTTTATGTGAATACTCTCCAACACGGTTCGACAGCTGTTTTTCATTTGGCTTTGAATTACTGGCATGGGAAATTCTTTAATGGAGGACAAACAGAAGCAGTATCATTCATTCTGTGAGCACGCATAGCGTGAAGTACTGGAAACAGAAAGAAGATAATTCAGTTCTTGTTGAATTTAGTTAAATATAGGCTTACTATACATCCTCTACCAAAGTTCCCAAACTGAAAGTGCCTCCTATGATAGTTACATAGTTATGGATGTGTCAGTAGATGGGGGACCGAACTTTGGACAAACCTAGGCTGAAGAATGAACTAATAGCTTACATCTCAATGGAATATTATCCTTATATGTATTCCCAAGCCCATGTATGCAGCTAAGAAAGCGGCACATAGGTTTAATTTAGAAACCACAATATGTTTATGTAAATGAAATCTTGTGCTACAAATCTATCTTGAGACTGTTATTATTTTTTACCCACTTATTATAAAAAAACTAGTTCTCAGATTCTGCATACAGTCAGCTTTATGTAAAATATATAAACATTTGCCCAAATTGGCACACAGATTGCATAAATATGGCAATTAAGACTGCATTTACAGATGTGCATGTACAATGCTGTGCAAATTATCACAATATTATAATTTCAAAAATTATTCAAATTGGGATCCAAGTAAAGCAATTAGTGAAAAATAACCATGCAGAATTTAAATATCTCAGAACAAATTTAAATGTCTTCAGTAAAAGGTCACACATTTAAAATAGTTTTATTCATTTTATTTGTATATGTCAAAATACATTTTTATTTCCAAAATAGTGGGTTTTGCAACTAGTTTCATGCAGAAACAAGGTCTGCTCAATACTACCAATAAAATCAATATAGCACAGTAGCTGTTCAGTTTTAGATACAAAGAATAAATAACCTAAATACAAAACACTAAAATATTAGAAACATGTATTTAATCATTCTTCACAGGCATCCAAACTTCACAAATATAATCCTTAGCATGCCTAACTGTTGTGCAACCAGAACATGTTGCAGTCACTCAAACTGATCAATTATCTGTATATTTTCCGTCCACATAAGACCATGGAAATTCTCTATATTCAGACCCACCATTCATACAGTTCAAATATAACCAAAAATAAAATTCCCATAACTATCCTTGTACCTTTAAAAATCAAGAATCCTGAGCTTGGTAGTAAGAGCATAACCTTATATCTTCATAAAACCAATCAAGAGAAAGAGGACTTAAAATCCTGCTTACCAAAACACCCTATCCCAGCCCCAAAGTAATCTAAAATAGGCAGTAGAACACAATGACCTTTTAAAATGAAGGGGTACAAATTCACATTTAATATAGTATACAATACAATCCATAATACAATTAGCTACTATAAGCTTTATGATGTATAATTTATTCAAATGGCTGAACTGTTCAGTGGTTAAGGAGACAGTTATGTGCCAGAAAGATGTAATAGTTTTTTGCATGGTTTGATGAAAATATAAAAGCTATTTGTCCAAATAAAAGCCATCTTCACTATGTACTTGGTTCTGCTTTTTTTTTTTCTTTCTTTTTTTTTAAAAAGGCCACTGAAATGTATAAAATGGTCTGAACATGATGGTGGTATCAAAGTCAATGCCTCTTCACATGGCAAAAACAGTGCATTTAACATTAACTCATGGGTTAAGCCTGCAAATGATTTCATAGCATTACTTTGGCTAGCACAACAGTTTTAGACAGCACTCAGATAAATATAGGTATGTGAAATGTGAAGCAATTATCTTATGCAACTTTAATTGTGGTTGAATACTATCAAATGAAAACTGGAAATAAAAGTAAAAGCACTTTACAGTAGAAAACTTTTGTAAAGATAGGGCTCCATATAATGTGCTACTTTAAAGTCTTTATATCACATTGTTAGCAAATTTTGTTTTAACACTATTATGGAGTAGCCTACTTTGCATTAACAGACATTTGAAATAAGGAAATTCTCAAGCATGCCATGTGGTGGTCTAAAAATCAAAACAATACACTTATTTATATATACAGCATTACTCAGTACCTGCTAAAATGAATGTGAAGATTACAGAACCTAACATCTTATACTACAATAATAAAAAACAGAAACAAAGAAGTGACCAATGAAGGCAGAAAACAGGACTTAAAAGAATCTAATCTCAATTGACTTTAAAGCATTCATATAAGAAATAAATGCATATTGCACAAACAGTGAAAGCAAACGTTCCACCAAGCAGTTCAGTTCCAGGTGGAAGACAAAACAGCATGACCCTAATACATAACAATGGTATCCGAAGAATGAGTGTTCTTTTCTGTAAATGAGAAAGCTGTGAAAACATAGAAGAGTCTGCCACATGAAGAGTTAGAAGGAAAAAAATACAAACCCAAACTTAGATGTAAAGCAAAAAATTAAATATCGAAAAACTGGAAACTGTGGCACATCAAAAAATGTTGAATAACTGTCTTCTGTGAGAGCTGAAAGTTTTTGTTGACACAAAAGTATTTATGTACAACTAAGGCTTACTGGTTAAATATCTGAGGCATATCTGGCCTTGAACACTTTCCTTATATGCTGGAGCTGTAAACAAGTTTTCTCAGTCATTAAAAAAAAATCTTCTCAGCAGCTGCATTAACATGAAACAATGGTCTTGACACAAGAAAAAAAAAAAACAAAACAGAAAATTAAACAAAATTCCTAGATAAGAGGGCATTTGGCAGGATATCCAAAAATGACAGTCTCCAAGGATTCTTCCCAGGCTTCCAGTGACTGTCAGTTATGGTCCACTGGGTTGCTAATATGTGCAATTCCATTATTTGCTGCTTTTTATTTGGAAAGTTTGCTTATAACTCTAATCAAGGCCCCATTTTCATCCTTTAGCCTCTGGTTGTCTGCTTTTAGGTCTGGTAACATCTGTGAGAAGAAAAATAAAAAGTTTTACTTCAATAAGAAGATACAATGTTATTCTTAATTTTATGTTTTCACCACAAGACACATGAACAAGCTTTGTCAGTTGTATCAATTTCTAGTGGCTAGAACGCATATGAAAGAAAGAAAAAACTTGATTTGTGAAGCTAATTAGTTTAATAAATGATGGAATTAAAAGTTTATTCTCCCAAAGTTAACAACTGGAATGTACTAAATCACTTGCTATTATGACTCACAAGCACACCATATTAGAGCAGCCAAGAAAATGAAGCCTGTTTTTGTTAGGATGGGCTCTCAAAGGGAGTTCCTCTAAGACTTCCTGTCAGCACCTAAACCAAGGCCTTTTACTTTATTTAAATCAGACCTCAATCCATAGTACTTAGTACTATTCCACATGGAAACCAGCCTATTTAGCAAAGTTCTGAGGAAGTTAGACTTGTTCTAAATTATTAAAATTCCTTAAAGGATTCACCTGTAGTACCAAGTTTAAGCAGACAGTACAATGTGTGA
Organism: Taxidea taxus jeffersonii; assembly: GCA_003697995.1. NCBI lineage: Eukaryota > Metazoa > Chordata > Mammalia > Carnivora > Mustelidae > Taxidea > Taxidea taxus. The sequence goes on from ML110887.1 coordinate 89,101, forward strand.
TCCAAGACAGATGCTCATTAAATTATAATAATTATTTCTATTATTAGGGTAGTATAAGCCAAAGTAGTCAGTCTGTATTTATGAAAATATCTAAGCATTGAAAAAACTACCAGTATTTGGAACAAAAAAACACATCTTCACATCCTCAAAGCAAAACTATTCTGTTACACAGTCAAACTGAACGAGGGGATAGAAATGTTATCAGTAAATTGGATTTTTCACTAAGAGTGAATTAAATCATATGTGATATGCCAGATTTGCTAGGAATTGCAACAGCTTATATTTTGGGCATTGAAACATACTTTCAAAGGTACTTGAAATATCTTTCTTCAGTTATCAAAATGTACTTGGTTGTAAAATTAGATAAAAGTGTAACTTCTACTTGGCAAAATTATATTAAGCCAAATCTTTATGAAGAGTTTAACTTTATGTGGAACCAGTCAATTCTTGTGTTCACAATATATGGGTATAAAATACAGTAATCTGAAGTTTATGTATCAGGATACCTCTGTAACAAAGAACTGAGTGAATAATAACTAACGTGGTTCTGGTTGAAAATGGTATTATTTTGAAAAATAGGTAAAGTATGCTTAATCTTCAGCTCCAACATATTAATTATATGTCAAATATGTTATACTGCTTATGTTCCATTTTCTTTCTAATAAAGAATTTTAAAGTTACATTTAAATATTTAATCCCTAAAATATCTGTAGAGCCAAAAATGTGCACAAGCCTTGCAAAAGTGCAGACAAGTCTTTAAATCCCTAAACCATTTCCTAAATTTACTGTAGTTTATCAGTTGGACTATATCATTAGTGACACTTTCTAACATTCTGAGAAGCCATGCATAATTAACAGTTATATGATAAGCTTCAGACACAATGGCATTAATTTGTAAAAGTGAGCTTAAGACACGCTTACTAATACAAAAACACCTGCCTGGCTCTACCAAGAAGAAATGATGAAACTACAAATTATAGGTTCACAGACTGCAGATGCCTACAGAACCCTGAGCGCTTGGCTACCACTCTTGTCAAGGCCCTATTCTCAGTCAGCAGTCGCTCATTTAACTCTCTCAGAGTTTGAATTTGCTTTATTTGATGCAGGTTCTGCAGGAATTAGAACATAAGAAATAGAAAATAAAAAGATAAGAAAATGGAAAAGAGTATAATAAAAACACAAAGAATCACAGATACTGAACATAAGAAGAAAAAAATTAAGAGTCTTGACTGTAAGGATATTCATTCCATGAGATTTGCAAAGGTAAATAGTGTAGTCCTAAAATTCCATAGCAAACAAAATATATAACAATTTCCAAAAACTTTGTCTCCAAAACTATTCAATAATAATGTTTTAATAAGGAACCAAATTCAGTAATACAATAATTAAATCTTTAAATTCTAATTCTATGGTCACATTTTCCTATGTATCAGTTTATTAGTTCATAATGTGATAAAGATATTTTATCAAGATAATACAATAAAAGGTAATCAGTTAACTA